>BDUI01003789.1:75171-88971 GCA_002335545.1 Apodemus speciosus
CAATTGCTGACCATGCTCCAGTGGATTCACACACACACACACACACACACACACACACACACACACACACACACACTTAGCACTAACTTGGGACTTGATGGTTTTAGATACATAGATGATAGTTGATAGATAGATAGATAGATAGATAGATAGATAGATAGATAGATGAATAAATAGTATGTCATGAAGTTGAGATTGGGCATGGAGGAGTCTGGGAAGAGTTAGAAGACAGTAGGGTATATGTTCAAAATGCACTGTGTATATTTTTTGAAATTCTTAAACAATAAACTAAGGTGAGCAGTGAGGAAGACGCACAATGTCAGCCTTTGGCTTCCATGCACAGGCACACGCATGTGCATCAGCATGTATGTGTGCACACATGTAGTCATGATTTCTTTTCATGTGTAAGTCAGTGTAGGAAAAAAAAAACCCAGAAAGCGAAGCAATCTATTTCCAACCATTTACCGCAACTTTACTCTTCATCCAGAATGGACAGCACTCACTGGTCCCTTCTGCATGAGCCTCGAGAGAGTTTTTCCCCAGAGATTATTAATTCCTACTTCTTTGGCATTTTGAAGTTAAATTGTGTTCTTTGAATTTCAATTTATCAGTTTAATTAAAATATAACAGATATTACCAGTGTTTCTAAACACATTTGCATACCATTTTTTCTCCACTAGATGTCTCCAGAGAAATACAAAGTAGATAGCACTTACACAAAATACACTCTGTTTTAAATGCACAAATGCATTCCGTTCAGAGAAGGTGAAGCTTACATGGCTGGCTAATTAATAGAGGAATGATCTACTGTGTAGAAGGCTTTTGTAGGTAGAATCCAAGGATGGGGTGGGGTGTGTGTGTGGAGAAACATACGCTACTTTTCATTACCCTAAAGGAATCTGCCTTGCTCCATCACAGTTAACAGTCAAGAGACAATAGTTCCTACTCTGGTGTGCAGTGAACCCCACCTTTCCCTGAATATTGTTCCGTTGTCTTTCCTGTGTCACTATAGACTGTGCTGGAGGCACTGGTGGAAAACCATGGAAATACTGAACCAAAAAGAAGGCTCCCGAAGCCCCACTTCACACAGGTAGCCTTTACAGCATGTCAATCTGAATATCCAAGCCTATAGCTTGCTTTCTTGACCTCTTTAGGCTGCCTGATGATATTCAACTTTATTTCATTTACACACATCATTTTTTATTGGATATATCCTTTATTTACATTTCATTTCCCTTTTCCTGGTTCCCCGCCCCTCAGATGTCCCATAAGCCCTTTTCCCTCCCCCTTTTCCTTCCTCCATCTACCCCTTCCCACTTCCCTGTTCTGGTATTCCCCTACACTGATGCACTGGGCCTTTCCAGATCCAGGGTCCACTCTTTCTTTCTTGTCGGACATCAGTACACATAATTTTAAAGATGGAAAACTAATACATGATTTTCGATTTAAATTCTTTCTTTCAATATGTAATCTTTTTTAAAAAATGGCCTCGGTGGAAGAAACTAAAGATCACTGAGTCTTGCACAGAGTTTCCATTTGCAGGTCTAGAGAAGGYSTTAATCTCCATAGCCCCGGTGCAGAGATCTTGAGGAGCACTTTTCCTGAGAAGGTCCAGGGTTGACTCCAAGTAAGAGTGGCTTGTGTTATTTAATCTACATGTAAGCACCTCTTCAGCTCATGCGCCATGGCAACCCGCGAACCACATGTTAATGTAGAAGCATTTTAAAATTCGCGATACAGTCAAAACCAAGGACATCCTGCTCACGGTTCGTGTGCACCGGCTTACTGAGTGCAGAGTCCGTGAGGAGTCCCAGGGACTGCAGGAGTTTGAGGTTGGTTTCACAGCGGTGAGTAAGCATAGCAGTGCGATGACCTCACGCTCTCCGGAGGCCAGATAACAGAGAACTTGCCTATAAATCAGCATCCCATGGGTAGAGACAAACGGCCCTGTCTCTCAGACACACTATCTCTCTTCAGTTACATAATGAACCATTTCTTTCTCATTAATGACTTCCATCTCTGGGTCAGACTTTGCAGCCCTGGGAAGTCGGACCTCATTTTCATGATTTCCGTCATCTTCCCAACTGGTAGGAAAATTGCAGGGGTCAGCAGGGTCAGGATAGTTTCACAGAGTGGAAGAGAAAGGGCCCTGTGTGGAGAGCAACTTTTGATGAGAGTCATGAAAGAGAGGGTGCCCTTCTGTGGGTTTTTTTTCCAGTCTCTTCCACAACTTGAGCTAACTTCCCTTCTCAGTTTCAAAATTGCCTTCCTTTTCTCAGCAGTTCCCAAACTGGCGCAGAGCCAGGCTTTAGCGTTGGACTTTCTCCCAACAATTAACATACAGCATCACTCTTCTGACCTGGCCTCTGTTTCTCAAGCGTTCTGATTTCTTCGTCTTTACCTAAAATCTCTGCTCTCGTTCTTCTCTGGACTATGGGTGGGCGGTCCATGCATCTCCAGCTCTGTTTTTGGAAGACCCTCCCTGATGTCATTACTGATCCTAACTGGTAAATCTTGTTGGTGGGTTGGCATTTGTTGACTTTCACGGGAGTTTGGTAAGTCTCAAACATGATGCTCAGAGTGGAAAGATTTCAGATTTCTATCATTGGAAACTATAAAAAGGGGCTTCAAAATGCCTGTTGGTCATATGAGAGTACACTTTGCCTTGTGCAAAATAGTAAATGTGTGTTGCTTGTCAGAATATTTCTGTAACCTCGTCAATAGAAGATGTTACTAAAACATTCTAACAGACAGTTGATTGATATCAGATATACCTTATGTGCATGAGATAGGGCTGCCTTTTCATTGAGCAGTTACTGACCTCCCCCCCCCCATTTGTACAATCTAAGAGTACCTAAAGCTATTTGTAAAGCAAACAAGAAAAAAAGCAGTTAAAGTTAGAATAGTTTCATTTATGTAAATATAAATAAGAGATTAGAGTTTCTATCACACAAGTACCCTGGAAGGAACATAGTTTACTTTCCATGATATCTTCTYTCCCAGTTCTCCAGAGATAGTTTTGTAMATTTTCAATCCTTTAATACCAAAATTTCAGAAGTGACAGAGGCCTCTGACTCATCTTCAAGCTGTGTTGTTTGACTGTGTACTTAATAAATTAGCTGTTAGTTGTAGGGTTATTTTAACACTGAAAGGCAATTCCCACAGAAAGCTTACACATCTCCCCAGATAAGGAAGTCTCTCTGGACTAAGGTGGCTTCCCTTAAACTTTTCCAACTGTAAAACATAAAGAATCCAGCCATAGGGTCTTTGCCTTGTCAGTGGGAAAACAATGCTGATACTCATAAATGAGGGGGGACTTCACAACACAGAAAGCACCCCTCTCTCTAGAGATGCTTTCAAATTTGTGCATTCACAGAGACTGTTGACTGTTTCCATTCCCTGCCTACTGAACCTCCTGCTCTTTACAGCTTCTTCATCAAAAGGATTCTATGCATCTGATATGTCGTGTGTGAAGACCTAAAAAAAAAAAAAAACAATGTGTCTTCCCTTGGTTGAGGATGCTGAGGTTCAACACCAAGAGAGTACAGTTGTTCTTCTAAAAATCAGAAGGATATTCTTGGCAGCAGCCTTGTTTCTTAATATGCATTTAATTGCCACATTATTTCTGGATTAGTAATACTTGTTTCCAAGGCTTATCAGAGTATGCAGTGTGTGTGGAATGGAAAGCAATAAAAAGTAAAATTGTATAGTGTGTGTGTGTGTGTGTGTGTGTGTGTGTGTGCTTCAAAAGTTAGAGAAATTCTCCCAAAGTAGATCTTTTTTACTTAACCCTCTATACTCATTACAAGTTGAAAAGACATGGCCCAAGTTTCACAGGATTTCAAGGGACATGCTGTCCCATTAGCTGTGGAAATCATACTTTATATGCATTGTAAATCTATCCAGGATTTGTGTTAAATCCCCTTTGTGATTTCTCTTCTGGTTAAAAAAATAATAATAATAACCTCGGTGTTCTGCTGTGGAGTGATTTAAGTGGAGTGATAAGATCAAATCAGGAAAGTAACTGAGCTGAGAGATAGAGAGAGAGAATGGCAGAAGCAGATGGCAGAGAGGACCCTAAACTCCAATACAGCTGCTTTCGCCAAGTAAACCTACAGAAGTGAAAAATGGGCACACCGTGATTGGAAACAAATAGGAGACAGAGTTCAGACTGCCCAGATCCCAGGAGACGTCCATGGACAGCCCAGGGCTGCTGGTGCTTCTGAGAGGCAGTTGCAAGTTTCGAGTTGGCCTGGCGCCCCCTCCCACAGCCTTGCTCCCTCCCACAGCCCAGAGCTATATAAACTCAGCTCTCTAGAGCACAGGCCAGATCTCTTCCTGGAAGGAGCTCAGGGCTGAAGATGGTTYGTCTCCTGCCCTTATCTGCCCTGCTGCTGCTGTTCCTGTGTGATGTTAACCCTGCAAATGCCAACAGTTACTATGACAAGGTCCTGGCTCAYAGCCGCATCAGGGGTCGGGATCAGGGGTAAGTCCCTGGCTTGTTTTATCTTTTTGTTCCACTTAGCTTGTTCTAGAAATATGCATGAAGTTCCTTGTAAACGCACCCCAGGGTAGCTGTTGTTGCTTTACTTATTGCAAGGTAATAGGAAAAGAAACAATAATGAGTCTTCTGTAACTATACATATATAGATGTAGATAGATAGACAGTTACTATGACATATTTGTGCCTAAAACTCATAAGAATTGTTATCAACAAAGCAAGTATTAGTAATTGATGTGAATTATTACTTTTAATGTAATTAACAAAATACAGTTGGGTAATCCTTAGTAATTCAGTTTACTTGGCTTTTTATTTCTTTCCATTACTGCAGAATATGGTTTTCAAAATCAGAGTGTCTGTTCTTTGATGGTTTCATCATGTCAAAGGTTTTGAGATGTCTCAGAGGATATCAGTGCAAATTTCCTTTGTTTTGTGTGTGAAATTGTAACTCTGGACTGAATACGTGCTTCTCTGAATTCCTGGAAGTATTTTTTTTTTGTCTTCTAGGATAAATGTAGGATTTTTAAAAGTTACTAGAAACATCTTAGTAACTCAAGCAAACATCTGCACTTTTTGCTTGGGACTCTTGGCTTTCCTCCCTAAGCCCCGGGGGATTTTCATTTTCTGAGTTCTCGGAGCAATCTTCTTAGCAGTGGAGTAGAATTTCCATCCCTTTAAGAGAAAGCAAGCTTAAAATTGCAAGRGAGGTGGATATTCTTACTTGTTCTCTTTAAAGAAACAAATTTCCTCTGTGTGAAGGCATTGTTCAAAAGTTACTTTTTAACACCAGTCTACTTCTGTAAGCACCTGGGGAGTCACACAGCAGAGTGGAGCAAGACCTGTGCCCTTTGCCGCCCATCTCCCGCTGCTTAGAAAAATCCTAAAGCTCCCCATCCTCCAAATGAATACATGCTTGGTTTTAAAGCAATGCTTTTTTTGTTTGTTTTACTATTAACAGTAGTTTGTACACAAAATCCAAACTCTGTTAAGTCTAATTCCGTTTAAATATCTCTGCCAGGTTAACTTTTTGAAATACTGGTATTAGTCTCAAGTATGCAGTCGTCTTCCCTGCCTTCCCCTTCCTCTCTCCCTTCCCTTTTCCCTCCTCCTCATCCCTCCCCTCCCTACATCCTTTCCTCCCTCCTACACCCCTCCCTTTTTTCTCTTCTCCCTCCTCTTCCTATCCCCCTTAGACTTCGCTTTTGCCAGAAACTCGGTAGAACGGGGGCAGGAGTTGACTTTGTACAAAGTTAAAATCCCATCTTGGAATGTCAGAACTTCATCCAAACATTTCTTTCAGTCACCTGACCTGCGATTGGGAAGAAGCAATTAATTCTTTTTCCCTCCCTTCTATCTGCAGCCCAAATGTCTGTGCCCTCCAGCAGATTCTGGGCACCAAAAAGAAATACTTCAGCTCCTGTAAGAACTGGTATCAAGGTGCTATCTGCGGGAAGAAAACGTGAGTCTCGCCCTTTTCTTTATTGGCAGTTTGAAGATTCTACAGGACGGTACTCGCCTCTTCTTGGGCACACACCCCAGTCTGAAGATACCGTCCAAACTCACATGTTTTTACAGAGAGGCTCATGCACAGGCAGAGGAGCTCCCTCTCAACACTACTGTTGTGAGAGTAGATTTCTCTCTAAGTTCATAAACTGCCAAAGCAGGCCCCGTGACAGTGTGGTATGTTCAGAATCCATGTGAAAAATGTGGTCTCTACTCATTGTACACTCTTGGTTGTTTTGTCCTCTTCTGTCTTAAGAGAGCTTAGTACACTCTCGGTTTCACTTGCTCTTCTCATATCTACACACACACACACACACACACACACACACACACAGAGAGAGAGAGAGAGAGAGAGAGAGAGAGAGAGAGAGAGATCAAGGAGAACAAATTGATCTGAAATGTCAAATTTCAAAAGCCCAAATCGATGTTTCTCCAGTCCTTTAGACATCATGATAAAGATTCCTCTTACCCCTGAGTTTTCACTGAAGCATAAAGTTAGAAAGAAGTTGCACTTTCCACAGGCTGCCTGGTCCCCAGGAAACCATTACAGTGAGAACAAAGCCCTCCACTTGGCTGAATATCCCTTTAGCTGAAAGGATGATTCTTCCTACGGCTCTGGTCTATAGTTGACTGATCAACTAAAAGCTGGAAAACATCATTGCCTATGTAGTAGACATGKTTATTGATTTACTTCATTATAGCTATTGGTAAGAAAAATTAAAACCCTGGATCTATAAAAGTTAAGAATCACTTGTCCAATCTATCATTTTACAAAGAGGGGGCTGTCTCAAAGGTAGGGTAGCTCATGTCATCCCAGTGATGAAAATAATGGAAAGGTCCCTCACTGCCATCAACTTGAACCATAGCCTCTATGAGGTAGCCTTGAGGACTGAAGAATCTGACAATCTACTTAACACACCWTGGCRAGCTTCAGGTGCCCTCCAAAGAGGCTGAGTCAAGAAGACTGCCCCAACCTCTAGGATACCTTGAGCTCCAAAGTGAGACACCCTTAAATAAACAAACAAATAAATAAATAAATAAATACATAGATACAGACATGCATAGATAGATAGATGATAGATAGATAGATAGATAGATAGATAGATAGATAGATAGATAGATAGATAGATAGATAGATAGAGTATATCCTCGTGCTATTGGCACACTCAGTGTAGAACTATTTAACCTTGGGAAGTCAGTGACCTTCCCATATTGAGAGTTTAATGAAAGGATTTTCATGTTCTTTCTGGAAGTTAGGGGCATCTTATTTTCACAATGCAATTCCTTTAGAGATGCCAAAGTTGTCACACAACCAAAGTTGAGTCTCTCGTTTTCCATTAAGCAAAAGTTGTGCTTGTAGCCAGACATTTTAYCAAAACTTTTACAATGTCTCCTTAGCAAAATTTCCTTCAGTAACTTCTATTTCAAAATCACATTTTCATCTCTTCACTGAGACAAATGCAAATGCTAATCTCAACTATGCAAAGAAACCAATGGTATGGACAGGGAAGGAGCCGGGCTCTCCCTCCATTCTCTTCTGCCCAAGTAGCCAGCATCTTCWGCACCATGCAGTTTTTCAAGTTGTCTTCTGGTTTAACAGTGACATTGTTGTTTTACTAGAAAGAAACAGTCCAGGTCTCAAGAAAGCATTAGCATCCCTAGGCTCAGGGTTTAAGGTACTGTTTATAATAATGTAGAATTCCTTGCATAAAGCATTCTGCAGGCTCCCTGTTGGTGCAAGTGATATTTTCAGTTGGCCTTCTGTGACATTTTTGTTACTACTCAGATAGTGAGGACAAATTCCCCATCCTCCAGGTTGTACAGAGCCATTATTATGCCTTGTTCTTCCTTTATTTGACTTCCTTGCCATATAGGAAAATGGATTTTTGTGTAGCATACATGCTTTCTGGGAACAAAACCTAAATGTTTTTGTTGTATTTGAAACATTCCTTCAGAAAAACAACCTGCCCAYTTATCAGTTGAGATTGCAGGCCACTGTTCTACAAGCTCACGCCTTCTCCAGCTTGACTTTTCTGCGTCAGAGCTGATTATCAGATTGTATTAGTGTTTGGATAGACATTTGTCTCATAAGGACAGTGTCCTGTTTTTATCCCATTGATCTTCAGGTCTCTTACTATAGACATATCTCATGTTCATTGTTTTTGATGCGCATAAATCAAATTCATAAGAACATTCAATTAATTATTTACACAGTCTATTTCTGTGGAGGTCTATAGAAGTATAATTGTCATAAGAGGGGAAATGAAGATTTGCCGCATGCAGTTCCCTTGTTTCAAGTTCAGACACCTCTTGAAATTACAAAAAAAAAATAACTAAAATAAAGTAGGAAAGTTTAAATTTGTATACAGCAATTAAATTAATAATAATTGATAAATTAATAAGTAATAAATGCTGACAATTTTTTAAAAGTAACTCTGTATCTTAGTTATAAATACAGCTTGCTTGGTTGACTGCTTTCTCCAAAATACACAAAGCCCTGAGTTTGATCCCCAACACCACATAAAACCAATATGATGACTTTCAGCATAGAGAATCAGAAGTTCAGGGTCATCCTCAACCTCTTAGGGAGCTCAAGGCCAGTCTGGTCTCATGAGATACTATCTCATGGAGAAAAAATGAAATAAGACAGAAGAGGGTAAGAGTGAGTAAANTTATCAGTTGAGATTGCAGGCCACTGTTCTACAAGCTCACGCCTTCTCCAGCTTGACTTTTCTGCGTCAGAGCTGATTATCAGATTGTATTAGTGTTTGGATAGACATTTGTCTCATAAGGACAGTGTCCTGTTTTTATCCCATTGATCTTCAGGTCTCTTACTATAGACATATCTCATGTTCATTGTTTTTGATGCGCATAAATCAAATTCATAAGAACATTCAATTAATTATTTACACAGTCTATTTCTGTGGAGGTCTATAGAAGTATAATTGTCATAAGAGGGGAAATGAAGATTTGCCGCATGCAGTTCCCTTGTTTCAAGTTCAGACACCTCTTGAAATTACAAAAAAAAAATAACTAAAATAAAGTAGGAAAGTTTAAATTTGTATACAGCAATTAAATTAATAATAATTGATAAATTAATAAGTAATAAATGCTGACAATTTTTTAAAAGTAACTCTGTATCTTAGTTATAAATACAGCTTGCTTGGTTGACTGCTTTCTCCAAAATACACAAAGCCCTGAGTTTGATCCCCAACACCACATAAAACCAATATGATGACTTTCAGCATAGAGAATCAGAAGTTCAGGGTCATCCTCAACCTCTTAGGGAGCTCAAGGCCAGTCTGGTCTCATGAGATACTATCTCATGGAGAAAAAATGAAATAAGACAGAAGAGGGTAAGAGTGAGTAAAYTGATCAAAGTATATCATGTGTATGTATGTAAACCCAAAAGGAATCTATAATCCATACTAACAATTTTATATGAGATAGAACTTCATACATTAAAGAAGGTTAGTCTATTTCTAGTTTCAAGGTACCATATACTAATGAGCATTTAGCTGGTACTTATAGCTAACACWGTTATCCTAAAAACAATCTTTCGTATCCACGACTATTTGTATTTTGATATTATCACTGCTCTTCTCATATTATGCTGTTGGAAGACTGAATTCTGCTATATCAAGAATGTTGTTGAAGGACATCTGCTTAGTGTACAGAGAAAATGCACAATAAACTTCATCCTTCCTCCCCCCATCTCCCACGGCCTCAAGGATGCAGAGAAAAATCAAACTTKCATAAATATCTGGTATCTGAAGAGCAGAAACAAAAGCTGGCTTCTACAATCTTAGCACATTGTAGGATTCTGTTCCTCTTATGTGAAAGTGCGCCATTTGCAGTTCTCTCTTTTAATATTGAGATCTCTCCCCTACCCTCTGTGCAGCACTGTGCTATATGAATGCTGTCCTGGCTATATGAGAATGGAAGGGATGAAAGGCTGCCCCGCAGGTAAAAAAAAAATCTACATTTCTCGATTATACATGGGAGCTTTTTCTCGGTGAGGAACCAGGTCAGCACACCGACAGTGTGTGCGTGAATGAATGTGTGGGTGTGCACATGTGCCTGAGTGTGCAGGTGTGTGTATGCACGGGCTTGGAACCATTGTAAACCTAAGCAAATTCTTCACGTTTTTGTGTTAATCACGTGCTTACCACATGGTGGAATATTAGACCCCTCTTCTCAGGCACAGGAAGCTGATAGTACTAGACACTAGCATGAAGCCTAATTGGAACTAGCTCAGATCCCTTCTTTGAGCTCTTTTAGAAGCATGGCATCTACTTGCAAAGGCAACATCTCTAGCTGACCAGCTCTGAGTTTGTAAYGGCTCTCACTTTGAAATGCGATTGCCCATAATTGTGCAAATAAAAGAGGTTGCTTTTCATTTCCTCTGGATATACAATGCCAATCATCACACTTCCCCAGATTCCTGCTCCTCAGCAGAAGGCTCTCCTCTTGTGCACAGGTCCTCCCGGCCTGCAATTGCACATAATCTCTTACTGTCATGGACACCAACCCATGGACAGTCCCTGGCACAGTACCATGTTCAGAATGAGGTGCTAAGCCAGTGTCAGCAATGCACACAGGCCTGAGCAGCTGAGAGATTGTCAAGTACCTCACTTGCTGAGACCCAGTGCTTGGTTAATGCTGTTGGTGATCAGGTCACATTATGTTACAGGTTTTCTCCCATGGAAACTGTTGAGCTCAGTTTTCTCTAGAATGTGTTTTGTTCAATCTAGGCAAGGACTTGCCATGAAACCGTGTTAAATTTAACCTTATTGGTGTTATTTTGCAGACATTATGATTTAGTTTAATAATTGTCTCAGGGAATTCACTAAAGTAGCCATTTACTTCATGACTATTTCCAAATGACACTAATTTTCAAAATCAACAGCGTCAGAGAAACAGGCAGCCCACAGAGTGCTAGATCTTTTTGGGTTGGCATCAGGTTGGTTCCAGGGCAACCTTCTAAAAGTAATAGCTTCATTAAATCCAAATGGAAAGAACCATGTGCATATATTGCTGTAGGGACCAAGAAACCATAACAACTATAGGTATAAACATAGCATGCTGCTCAGAGATTTGACCCAGCATGTCAGCACACACGTTATCCTTGCCAGCCTTGTTGAGGGCAAGAAGCACCTTGTCTTGGTAAAATGATCAGTTATAGTCTCTAAAAATGCTCACTGAGCTAATAGTGATGTGGCAGGATTTTTTAATTGTTACTTCTGTTTGAGATTTTAAAACTCACTTCCTTAACACCAAAAATATAAGAAATGCTGGTGTGAGCAGTGTTTTATTACATAAGACTCAAAAATGTGCATTTTGTGTATTTGTGTAAAGTGGGTGATTCCTGGGATTTTACTGCTTAAATTGAGCACTTTAATATATTGGGTAAAGTTTGAATGATTGTAAAATAATATTCTGAAAATCACCTTCTAAGCATTTGTTCATTTCTGACTATTTCAGTGATGCCCATTGACCATGTTTATGGCACGCTGGGCATTGTGGGAGCCACTACCACCCAGCACTATTCTGACGTCTCGAAGCTGAGAGAAGAGATTGAAGGAAAAGGGTCATACACATACTTCGCACCGAGTAACGAGGCTTGGGAAAACCTGGATTCTGTAATTCAGTCTTTTCATTCTCTGAGACATTTACTGTGTGACACTGCCATTTCATGTTAATTGATCAAATTATGTCTAATCTAAGAACATTTAATATTTATCTATTGTACACTTGAAAATATCTTAAAACAAGTCATTGAAACAGTGGCATGTATTCATCCTATCATAATACAACTCTCCAGGAAACAATTTCTTTAATGGGAAGATGAATGAGCTGAAAGACCATTTATTATTATTATTATTATTATTATTAGTAGTAGTAGTAGTAGTAGTAGTAGTAGTAGTAGTAGTAGTAGAATATTTTATTCCTCTCATTTTACCTTCTTTGTTGTAAGAAAATACATGCCATTTCAGATAACATATCTATTAGAAAGGTAAGTTAAAATGCCTAGCTATATTTAAAAATCCATTAGAAACTATATTATATATAGCTGTATTATATTATAGCTGTATTTTATTATAGTTTATAAACAACATAGCTACAGTCGCAATGAATGAGAAGCTATAATAGTTTATTCTTATTTATACATTCATGCCACATAGATGGCTGCTCCAAGATTGTCGAATAGTAAATGTCTATGTATATTTAAACCAAGTGTTATAAACAGTATTTGATTTTATGAACAGACTGATTCATGACAGACTAACTCATAAAGTGTTCCTTAATTTCCAGTTTTATATAACTAGTAGATAAATGTGTTTCTCCATTCTGCTCGTGTGGAGATGAACTCACGGTTTCTAGGGAGTTTCTAGGGTGGCTCAACGCAGCCTGTCAGGCACAGTGTGCTGTAGCTATGTTAATGCTGCGTCACGGACTCTTGTCTGTCCTGCACCTCAGCCTCCTCCACGCTCCCTCAGATCACACTGCRCATCCTTACCTTAGTGGTAAAAGTTAGATATTTCCTCCCGGAACTGCAGCCTGCCTGCCCTTTGCCCACACCTTGACGACTTTGACTCTAGCCTTAGTGTGCACAGCTATGAAATCGGTGGGATTTGTCCTGATTTCCCTAGGAAATCCAGTGATTCTAACATTCACATTAATATTACTTCTTCAACATATGATATGGCTACATAAGTGAAGCGTACTGGAAGGTATGTCTTATATCTATAAATAATTGCTTTCCTTCAACCCTTTCCTCCATAACAGGCAGAATCCATATCAGCATTTACACTTAAACACTGAAACTGACCCTGGATCTATCTCAGTTTCTTAAAAATTAGCTACTCTTCTACCATGTTCCCCTGTGGAAATCCTCCTTGTGCTATCATTTCTGAATAATTTGACCCCTGCTTGACGTTCTAAAAGCCACGCCCTATCACAGAGTCCCAGCCCCCCGCACACTTTTCAGATTAATCGCTGGTTCAACTTTGTTTTCACAGCATTGTACCTTTCAGAACACATTACTAAGAAACAGAAAAATACACGATAATGTAACGGATATGAGTCGCTCCCCAACAGCCACTCTGTGTTAGCATCCAGAATGACGTCACGCTATCCCCACCCATTTTAGTCTTCTCTGCTCCCTCACACGTACCAACGAATCACTCTAGTAAAAATAGCTGCATCCCTCATTGGACCTCTTGAAGCATGCTGTCCTTCCATCCTCTTCCTCTCTGGACTTTTTCTACTCAGGCAGGACAATCACTGTGAAGTTCTCCTTGCTTGTCTTTGTACACACTGTAGCACTGAGTACAGAAAGATGCGAAGCACAGACTTGGGAAGGTACAGGAGGACCAGCACTTCGACTAGTTTAGGAATAAGTATAAAATCCTTGATAAATCTCAAGTGCTAGCCAAGGGTGGTGGTACATGCCTATAACTAATTCTAGCATTCATTCAGGAAACTGAGTCAGGAACATTGCTGCGAGTTTAAGGCCAGGCTGTGCTTGATGTGCACGATGAGACAATGCCTCCAGAAAAACAAACATAGAAAACACAAAAACCATCAAGCAGTGTATGCAAATGCAATAGCATATTGAGTACCTGGCATGACAACGTACTTGTCATGTTGTGTCTGATGATGTCGCATCCCTGGTTAGGGACCTACATGAAGGTCTTCAGAAATATATTTAAAAGGCCATCCTCTAGCCTCTCTATGTAGCTGTTCAGGCATGCATATGAGTAAATACACACACACACACACACACACACACA
>BDUI01003789.1:94752-114072 GCA_002335545.1 Apodemus speciosus
AATGGAAGTGGCACGTGGGAGCTAGCTCTTTACTAAGGCATCACAATGGCCAGGCACGTGTTTCAAATATTCAGAAAGTTAGCTTCATTTCTGATTATGCATGTGCATATATTAAATTATACATGTATATATATATTAAGAAATACATGCACACACATTGAATTATACATATATACAGTAATATATACATGTGCTTTATTGTACATTATAGTATACACCTGAATTCATTAAATTACACATGTGCACACATTAAATAAAGCATATGCACATATCGATTTTTAAAAGTGTAATTAAATTAAGGATTAGACATATAATTGATTGGTCTCACAGTCAAGAAAATTTAGTCAATGTGAATATTACATGACTCACTGAATTCTGGAATATTTATAGCTAATATTAAAATGAAGAGTAGCTAAACATGGAACAGGATGACAGGGGGAAAAAAAGAATTAGAATTCTATGCAAAGTCTGCAGTCTGCTGACAGAATAGAGAAGCCTGATGCATAACGTGGCTGGGCTGGAGGCAGGACCGGATGAGAAATGCACAGTCAAATGTACAAGACATTACAGACAAGAGAGAAGAAGCCGCCTTCTCTGGCCTCATCACTCTAGTGACCTCYGGGAAGGGCTACCTCCCATCAAACACACAAAGGGCATCACGGGTCTTTCCTCCCACTGCCAGGCTATCTGCATAGAGAATTCCTGCATGGTGAGAGGAAGCAAGCAGGGAAGGAATGGTGCCATTCACATATTCCGAGAGATCATCCAGCCAGCAGAGAAATCCCTGCATGACAAACTGCGGCAAGACAAGCGCTTTAGGTAAGTCGGCCACCTGTGTCTGCACAAAAGAAGGAGCGCCAATGGCGCTATCCCAAGAAGCATCCGGTGTATAGCATTGCTAACTCCAATGATGCACCCACAACACGGGCCCTGACACCCCACACCCCTGCAGGGTACATCACGGAACGGTGAAGGAAAGACTGTAAGAGACGGGAGACCGGATGTTGGCTGTGAAACAATGTCTTCTATGTATGATGGGGAAGCACACCCATAATAACAATGCAGTCCCCTAAATAAGACCTTCACAGTGACAACACCGGGTGTGAAAGAAAAAATTCACAAGACAGCATTCCTAGATTGGGAATTACAGGCAATTAACGGCTGATGAGAGAGGAAGAATCAGCTTCCTCCAGTGAGGAGACCCCTCACAGGATATCTAACGCCATGCCAGCCCTAAACACATGCACATATTAGCAACAGTAAATTGGACTTATCAGGCTCTGTGTGTGTGTGTGTGTGTGTGTGTGTGTGTGTGTGTGTGTGTGTGTGACAGTAATTAAAGAACAGGAGGTCATGAATTGAAGAATGAGGACAGCAACACGGGAAGAGTTAGAGGGGAGATGGGAGGTTGAAAATTATGTAAATACAGTACTCATTAATGTAATTCTAAATAAATATTAAATAATTAAATTGAAAAAATCATACAAATACTTAACATGTTTTCAGTGCTATTTGGTTTGTTCCTGGGGTATGATTTGGTGGGTGGGAAAAAAACTAATAGTCCGATTTACTCCTTGAGATTTTTCTTATAATTGTGTAAATGATAATATAAAAATAGTTTTCAATAAAATATGAAATGAAACAAAGGTTTTGTGTCACATAAAATGTGACTTTAATGCTTTTATAAGAAAAGCGGAGGTGGAGAAAATTACCAATTATATATTTCAGTCCTTCCCGCATTATAAATCTTTCTTAACAGGGAAATTGGACTTACATAAAAATGTGATTTCTCACTGTTTCAATAATACATGAATTCTACCCTGCTCTTTACATGGTTAAATGAATCTAAATCTAACTCTTATGTCAAACTAAATGCACATTCTCTGTACTTTAGCATCTTCCTCAGCCTCCTTGAAGCTGCAGATTTGAAAGATCTCCTGACACAGCCCGGAGATTGGACCTTGTTTGCACCAACCAATGACGCCTTCAAGGGAATGACTAATGAAGAAAGGGAGATTCTGATTGGTGAGTGAAAATCAATGGCAGATTCTAATTGGTGAGTGACACAGTGACTGGCCAAGTGGCTTCCTTAACTCACTTTGGTTTCCTTTATCCTACTTGGGATGCAAGGAGAGCCATTCATCAATATTTATTCAAAAAATGCTTTCTGTCATACTTATTTATTGAAAACACACAATTTTATGGTATAAATGGGAACTGTCGTAATTCCAAGACTAATTGGCATAGTTTGAACTGATTGAATGACTAATGTTTTGATAAAGTATTGGCATTGGTGAGAAATGTTGACCTTGTGAAAAAACAGAAGGGAAAAAGAGATGGTGTAATGTGTTATTCTTTAGATTTTGTATCAAAGTATCAAAGAAGCAACGTATTATTAAACCATTATCTATCTCTTCTACAGGRGATAAAAATGCTCTCCAAAACATCATTCTTTATCACCTGACCCCAGGGGTTTATATTGGAAAGGGATTTGAACCTGGAGTCACTAATATCCTGAAGACCACACAGGGAAGCAAAATCTATCTGAAAGGAGTAAGTTGCTAGAAGGAATTTATAAAGTGCTTATGATCATCGCATGGCTTACATACAGTTTCTCCTTACCATTGCCCCTTATTTTGAAAGGTAAATGAGACACTGCTGGTGAATGAGTTGAAGTCCAAAGAATCTGACATCATGACAACAAACGGTGTCATTCACGTCGTGGACAAACTCCTCTATCCAGCAGGTCTGTAGAGATTAAACATATTGATGGACTAAGACTGCTCAAAATGAACTTGGTTTTTCTCTTTTTAACCACCCATTATCTTACCATATTCACTAAGTATTTATCTCCTTAGACATCCCTGTTGGAAATGATCAGCTCTTGGAATTACTGAACAAACTGATAAAATACATCCAAATCAAGGTACAGAATGCTGTCAGATTTTATTTCTAATATGTCAAAAGGTATTGTGGGGTTAATATAAACGGCTAGAAATAGTATAGTGTATTACTAGTATAGYGCTGTATGATGTAGAAAATAGGAAAAATAAAGGACATTACATATATTTAACAGTGGATTAATTATTTTATATAATTAAAGCTCTTAGGAACAGACCTGGTGGTTTTTATGGTACCTGACCCGACTGCATTTCTATTGAATCACCGTAACTATTCTTATTCTAGTTAGAATTACAGTGTTCTTGGTGTGCAATACACTTTGYGTTGCTAAATGTAAACATTTATTTTCAGTTTGTCCGTGGCAGCACCTTCAAAGAAATCCCCATGACTGTCTATAGTAAGTATATGAACAGTTTTGGCTACAAATAGAGATGATATGCGAATAACTCCTCTTTGCGTATACAAAGTCTGCTGATAATCTGGTATTTAGAATTCCAAATTCTCTGAAACCCATTGTCCTTCAAACAGGGCCTGAGATCTGGAAGAAACCTTACAGGCTTAGCCACACCCTCCAAGCCCACTGAACCACTGCTTGCTTCTCTTCTCACTGGAAACAAAAGCAAAAAACATGCACTAGAGTGAGGGGAAATCAATTGAAAGGGCAGGATACTAGAAGACAGCCCAGAGCTATCTGGAAATGTTAATGAGTGGGCACAAAGACAGCAGCACACCTGAGGGTTGTCATTCATCCTGCCCTGGGCCTGAGCTGTGCATAGGAAAATGTGCAGAGAGTGCTCATCTTTTTCCCATTAATTAATTAACTAATTAATTAATTAATTTTCAGCCCACCACCTCCCAGTCCCCACCTCACACCGCCCCTCCCCTCCCCCTCCCCCTTCACCTTTGAGAATCTGGGAGGTCCCTCCTGGGGAACCAACCCACCCTGGCACCTCAAACCACTGCAGAACTAGGTACATCCTCTCCTAATTCTTATTAGATGCTGGTTCAAAAATGACCACATCCAAAACTGGGCAAAGGAACCCCAAATCTGCTAAGTGATTGTTTTAAGCCCCTATGCTACCAGATTATCAAAATCAAAGTTCAACTACTTAACTATGGCAAAGAACATTTCTCTCGCATCATAAATGCTGCTGTCAATCATCAAACAGCTTCCTCATTGTGTTTTCTCCTTCCTACCTCCCCCCAACCCCACCCTGCTTCTTGTACTGTAACTTTTAAAGCTGAAGTTCTTTTCATTTTGTTTTGTCTCTAACAGAAAACAGTCAAATATACTAAAATGGTTTACACTACTCCCCTTTATTCTGACTAGAAATTACTCTTCTCAATACCATGAACATCTAGTTATCTAATTATGGGCATTTTCCTTCAAATTAATGCTGGATGAGAAAAAGGAGAAAAGCCCATCTATGGAGCAAAACAAAATGTCTGCTTCTCTACTTGACATAACCTCTGCAACCTCAGTGCCAGGCTCCCTGAGCTGTCTTAGGGATTCCACTGGAATCATCGTGATTTAGGACTTTCTAAATTCCAGCCATGAAAAAGAATATCTTAAAATAAATAAAAGGGTCCTCACGACCTCCATTCATCAGATGCATATGACACCATCATTCTCACTCTTGTCTAACTCTTTATGAAAATATTATTTATCTTTCTCATTTTTCCACATCAGTTCTGGCAGTACATGATGTTGCTATAACATGTACATACTTATAATGAACCAAAATACTATTATAGTATCACATAAATTATGTTTGCAAAATTATGCAAATCTAGTAACTTGCCAGCCCACTCAGAGGCCTTAAGGAGCTCTGGGGTTTATATCCTTGTGCTGGCTGTTTCAAATAGAGGTACAGGCCAAATAAAGCAAAGATTCCATTTTCAGAATCATTTGTTAATTTGTCTCTAATATTTCTTCTGTTTTGTTGGTGCTTATTTTTCTTGTCCTCCTCGAAATACCACACGTTTTAAATTTTTATTGGGAACATACTTTGTTATAAGTTGTCACATAAAAAATATTTTACATAGAGGGCAAAGTTCAGGAAATCTTTAGAGCTGTTCAAATGACTTAAGCCTTCACAAAAGCAAAACTGCCAATCAAGACCCTGAAGTTCAAATTCCCCAGCACATAAAACCTTAAAAGTGATTAATTATTCCACTTGAACAATAGCAACAGGTCTCTCTATTGCTCCAGAAGTAGAGTCCCCTGTGGCAGAAACACTTGTGGGATCAAGAATTGATAATGTAGGTTTGACAGTTTTAGAGTTTTATAGTCTGAGTTTCCAAGAGATGATCTATGGTTGGTAGGTAGTCCTCATAAAGGCAGAGCCCACACCCATTCAGAAGGTTGACACTGCTTAGCTTGTGAGAGCAGGGGGCTGAGACTGGCAGAAAGCCACAGTGTGCTACTGACTCTTAGTCACAAGTGTGACTGAAGTTGACAACTCTTCAACTGGAATCACCTTTTAAGGCTTCTACTTAGGAGTGAGGAGGCCTAAGTAGATCTGGTGACCTGGCTCTTACAATAAAAAATAATAATAATAAGCAAAAAAAAAAAAACCAAAGAAACAAACAATGAAAACAAACAAACAAACAAAAATTACAAAAAACATCTGCCCAACCTAAACCCATGATAACCTCACTTGGGAAGTGATATACATTCACCTTAAAACCTTTACATGGAAAGCTACCTTAAAATTATCATAACAAGGCTGAAAATTAAATTTTGACCACCTCAACATCTATTGCGAAAAGCTCATGACTTCCTGGCTGAAATTTATCCTCATCTCCAATTGGGAATTGGTTTCCATATTCTCTTTTCTGTACCCAATGCATGGGAGTATTCCATGGGTCTTTTTCTTCCCATATCCTTCTTTTAATTGAGAAAGAAGCTGACAAAGCAATTTAAGATATTTCGAACTGCATGAAATTAATCATGTTTATTTGTCTTCTGTTGCTGCGCAGCCAGTGTTCTCAAGAAGCACAAAGGGAAGTCAGAGTCTTAGTGGAGCACTTGAGAGTGGTAGATTTCTAGATGGGATGCGGCATTTAGATAGCATGTCTTCCCCTCGGGAACATAGCCAACTCACTGGCCTGCAGCATTCAGCATCTGGATATGAGAAGACATTAATGTGCTGTGACCATTTCCTGTGACTGCCTGACCCTAGCACCATAGTTGATAAATTAACATCCTACAGAGACCAAAAGGGACAACTTCATCCGAGTTGTTTCTAGTTAAACTTTGTTCATGCTCCACTTTCTATGTTTTCAGCAACTAAAATTATAACCAAACTCGTGGAACCAAAAATTAAAGTCATTCAAGGCAGTCTTCAGCCTATTATCAAAACAGAAGGTAAAACCAACACTCTCCATGGTTCCTTACATTCTGGAAAAACGTATCATGTAATCAATTCATCTCTCTGAATATACCTACATTCTTTTTGAAACTAACATGCTAAATGTTTCTTTACAAACGGCATGCTTGTATAATTGCAGTTTGTGGGGTGCAATATTTTTTCTTAGCAAAGTAGATGGTGCATCCCTAATATTTTCAGTACATTTGCTTGTATTTATTTTTATCTAATTGAGGTTGTGTCAACACTGGTACCCAGATAATCACTTAAAAATTAATCATGAGTATTTTTGCTGTAGATTCCTTCAGAAAATAAACTTTCTGTAGCTTTATTTCCACCCCCTCATCACTGTCACACATTCTCTTTATACCACGGAAAGAACATTGTTTAAAACTACACAGCCATCTTTTCCAGTGAGCATTCTAAAAGGGTATAGAAAGTATACATTAATGAAAGCTCTAAAATTACAGTTAATGAAAACTGTAAGACTTAGACCACAAAAACAGAAAATAGTGTTTAGTAAGTCAAACTTGGGATCCTACATTTCATCTCTGAACATACTTTATATACCTCTCATATTTCAAATGTCACTTTTCTCTCTATACTTACTATGTTAACTGATGTCAACCTCTTGGATATTTCATTGATTTCATGCATTTTTATTACCTCTAAGATCAAACTTTAGCAACAATGTCCCCATTCATGCTTGTCAGAGTGATCATTTGCCACAGAGAACACATCTGTTGTCATCTTTCTTCCGTGAGAAAGATGCAGTCTTTCTTTCTTTTCTCAGTCTCTCTCTCTCTTTTTTTTAATTCACATTACATCCCAATTGCAGTACAGTCTTTCAAAAAAAGGAACAGATGATGCTTTAATGAATCTTAGGAGCACTGCTGTTCTCATTATCCTTGGATTTGGGTTGCTTTGCATTTGTTTTTCATTCTATGACATGAGATGCCAACTCAAAATACATGTGTCTCTTCCCTTCGGGCAGCCCTGCCTTAAACTCATCGAAAACATAAGGTGATTCTCCACCTGGCCAGCTGTGGATATCATTTATTCTTGAGTCTACAGTTGAGTTGTCCTTTAAAATCTGCACTTAGCTTTAAAAAAATTTCAATCATCTCATTGCTTTTTATTTATTGATGAATAAAAATTGGGCTTTTAAGTAGAAATTAAAGTATTTTTGCTGACAATATATTGATTATTTTAGTGAAAAATGATCAAGCTATTTTAGGCAAAAACATTGGATGATTTTTTTAAGTCATAGTCAATAAAATTTGCTATAAGTGATACACAGCTGCCAAAACTAAAGTCTTCCACAGGTGCCATGTTCCCATTTTCAAAGACTTTTCTCCTTCCGTTCAACTTCTTCATTCTGCTCACACGTCCTCTCACTCTGTCAACAGGGGTCTGTGTGTCACTCTTCAGTTGAGAGCACCCTTGAGCATCAGYTTACCTGAGGTTCTTCCTCATAATGATCCGGAGGGTGATGGGGTCATCTTATCTGTAAATAGTCTKCAGTGAAGTACCAGAGAGCAACACCTCTGTGTTGTCATGTGTCAAAACAGAGAAATCCCCATCCACAGATCCCACTCACAACTCTCATTCCTCTTTCAGCATTTGAATTGTGGATTCACTGATGCTTTTTGGGTTCTTACTAAAAGTGTTAGAGTCCAAGACATAATTTTACAATTCTTTTTGTCAAAAAAAATACAAATTTCTTTGTCAAAAAGATACTACATCAAAATTCAAAACTAAGAACAAGTCAGCTAAAATGTAACAAATTAWAYGTATATTKCATATAGATGTATATGAAATGTTTAGTAAAATTCCTTTTTTTGTAGTAATTGATGATAAAATGTGCTTCCAGAATTTTAACTTGGCTTTTCTAAAGAGAAAACACCTTAGTCACAGTGCTAACTCATTTCCTTGTCTCGAGTCATTGGGCCATACTTCATTTTGATGGTTATCACGTGTTCAAACCTATTCATATGTTTATGTTAACCACCACTATTGGGATCACATAGGAGACATTATGGCCTGAAATACTTGTGGGTTAAAAAAAAAAAGTTCTCTGTCTCACATTATTTATCATTTATTATCTAGTTCTGGGTAATGGTGTACTTTGATGATTTCTCAATAAACAAATCAATCCTTTCAAAATGATCAATTACAACTCCATTCAGCTATTGAAAAGTACAAGTTAAATGTACTGAACTGAATAATTCTTACTCCTCCATAAAATATTCCTGATCACCTAATGTAGCAGCAAGCTTTCTAACATTCAAACTGATTTTCTCTGGGAAAAAAATCACTTTGCAAGTCAAACACGACCCACTGTGCATTTGAAGGGTTGTGTAACTGTTAGTGAGTTTATGCTGATACTGACATCCTTCTCCTAGTCCAGGTAAGTACACAAGACAGTTTTCCTCTAAGGCCTAAAACATAGAGTCTTCAAGGTAAGTATAGCAGATTTCTTTATGTCCAGTGCTGTGCTCATCAGTAAGTGTAAGATCAGGAATGATAAAAAGCATTAAATAAAATATGTTAGCAAAAATTCGCAGGTGATGTCCTCTGGCAAATGAGATTTAAATCAGYTGCCAATTGAGTGTCTCCAATCTCTAAATGTTGATTCCCAGAGAAAGCCACATAAAGTACTCTCAGTAATCACACCTTACAGCCACTAACGAGGAATGACCGTGCTTGTGCGTCACTGTAGATGCCAGTGCGTGGGGTGGGGGCAGGGAACTGGGCTTGGGGGGGGGGAGCTGCAGCATAACTGAATCCTTTGGTTTTCCCAAATATTTTATAACCTGAAAACAAGAAGAAATGTTTAAAACTGGTTTCATAAAACCGGAAACACTGAAGTCTGAATAACAAGAAACATGGAAATAAATGTCTTGTTTGGGAAAATGTAAGGGATTTGCTTCAATGCACTAATCTGCCTCCTAAAATAATGTCTCAGGGCCTGCAATGACAAAGATCCAAATTGAAGGTGAATCTGACTTCAGGCTGATCAAGGAAGGTGAAACAGTGACAGAAGTGATCCACGGAGGTACAGTATGCTGGGGAGCATCCCCGGAACATTTTAAAACAGTGTTGATTTAGAGTTATTAAACAGAGAATTTTGTCTTGATTTTAATTTGACATAGGGTGAGAGATTTTGTTTACTAGGTATGAGTTCTTGCTAGCTAATCAGGAATATAGTGTAGCTTATTTTTAAGTATGTTCAATAATAAAGGATTAAGCTCCTGGATCACTTCTTATGAATATRTAAAATAGCAGTCATGAAGTATAATGCTCACAATAATGTCAACACACAGAGACATATTGTTCTCAGAAGAGAAGGGGTTGATGTTTTTTTTGTTGTTGTTGTTTTTGTTTTTTGTTTTTGTTTGTAAGATTCTGGTAATACAGGCTGGTGAGATGGGTCGATAGAGAAAGACAACTTCCAAGCCTATGTTAGATCCCTGGATTTAACACACACACACACACACACACACACACACACACACACACACACACACACCCCTAAGTAAAACAAAATTGCAACAAACCTTTTAGAGACTATACTAAGAAACCAGCACTGAGTTTTATAGGAAGGTTTCCTTTCCAATGATAGCTCAGCTTGCCAGTTAACCCTCCTACTCATCTGAGACAGAAGAGTTACTCAGATTGCCCTGAATGTGTTCGTGGTCTGTTCCAACAATGGCTAGGACTGTCTCTTAAACCAATGTGTTATGAGAAACACATCCTTGATTAAAAAAAAAAACACTCCAGCTCTGGAGATATTAACACTGTGAGAAGGTAAATTACATGTGGTATTCTTTCTCTTCCTTCAGAGCCAGTCATTAAAAAGTACACCAAAATTATAGATGGGGTTCCTGTTGAAATAACTGAAAAACAGACCCGGGAAGAACGAATCATTACAGGTAATTTCTAATTCCCTATGTGAGCTGTACTCAGATTATAAACACAAGTTATACTAACCCTAAGAAGTGTGCATTACACAAATCTAGCTTTTGTCATGGTGACAATTAAAGCTTCTCCATTTCCCATTTTGTTTTTTTGTTTTTTCAAAAAAAAAAAAAAGATAATGTACAAAATGTTACCCCTGTCTTACTCAAAGAGTTTTTTTCAGGCTTGTCTGTAAACATGTATTTTTACTCTGTGTACACAAACATGCTTTATGATATTCTGCCTTTTGTTTACAGCTTGCTGAGTTACTAAATACTAAGAGAAACTTCCTTTGGGGTTCTATTCATGTCAAAATCTGTTCATCTACATAGCAAAGTATATATGAGTCTATCTAAAACAGCTGACAAATTCAGTAAACTCTGTATGAGACTTACATCTATGAATTAACCTAAAATTCTAAATTCAATATTTTATTTAAAGAGGCCCGCAAATACAGCCTGTGCTCCATATTTTGCAATCAGCTTTTCTGGGGCACAGCTAATCACCATCATTGGTATAGTGCCTACAGCTACACGTACTCGGAGGAGCTGAATGGTCACAGCACAGACATGAAGCCCACACAGTCTAAAACCCTCTTTCCTTTAGGTCCTGAGATAAAGTATACCAGGATCTCCACAGGAGGTGGAGAAACAGAAGAGACCTTGCAGAAATTCTTTCAAAAAGGTCAGTATGCCTGGAGAAGCAAAAGTGTGGCATTGGGCCACCTGTCCCATATCTAACGACAACTTGAAGGCCGAGAACATGTCTTATGCCACCTTGCTCCAGTATTCATATTCTACACCAGAATAAAGCAGTCGTCCAAAAATAGGGACGAGGCCAGATAATGGTACCCACACAGATTGTTCGCTGGTAATAGTGATGGCAGCCACTTTACACTGCCTGTATACTGACTAAGAGCTGATGAAAACAGTGGACCAGACACCGACACTAAAAACTAGGAGTTGCTGGGAAGTGTCTGGAATTCCTTACTGAGCAGGTGGCAGTATGCATTGTGTCAAAGTCCATTTTATTGTGTGACCCAATTTCTGCTGTGAACATGTGTCCTCTCAGAGGTCTCCAAGGTCACAAAGTTCATTGAAGGTGGCGATGGTCACTTATTTGAAGATGAGGACATTAAAAGATTGCTTCAGGGAGGTTAGTAAACCTTGAAAACTAATCCTCTTAACAGGCGTTGGAAGAGTGCTTCCGCTTTTTAAAGACTGGACATGTAGGCTGTTCCTTTAATTAGATTAAAAGTGCCGTCTGCTGTCTTCGGCAAATTGACTGGTGTGTGTAAGTGGTCAATCCAGAGAGACGTTACTGCTTAAACAGTCTTTAAAAAGTTCTGTGATGTAGAACYGGGAAGCAGAAGGCAGTGAATACTTTTTTTGCCTTGACTCAGAAAATGGAGCAGATATTTTGACTATGTGAAAGAGTAATGATTTTGCTACCTGGCAAACAAGTTCAAATTTGAAAAAAACTTTTCATGTTTCCAAAAAAACGTATTCACTGTCCCCATAACAGACAGGCATGTTTGGGAGTTTGTAGGTGCATAGTTAAGCATTAAAAAGTGCTTTTAGCAACTTGCATTTCCAAAACTACATTCTTACAAGTGAGTATGTGTTCCTTCTTACTGTTTGAGTGACAATCTATACTCAGGATTACAAAATCTTTAGCATATAAGATTTATCTTTGAACTATGGAATGTTCTCTGTCTGAGGCATTAAATTGACTTACTTTCAAAAGAAAAAAAAGGATTCAAAATATACAAACTCTCAGTGGTAGTTATCCAAAAATAGGAAATGTTTTAAAAGTCATTTGGATCATTGATGGTTAAATAAATGCATTTTTAGTTCAATTTACTAACAATAAAACATCAGACTAAAAATTATTCAGGATATAAGCAAATAGCTATCTATATCAAATACGTTCTTTACAGTATATTATGGATCAAGAAAGACAGTTGAAATCTGATATTTATCTAAAATCCAGTTCAGATGGCTTTTGGTTTATAATTTGAAGTTGTAGAACTATATCTAAGAAAATAGAACTTCTCTTACATCTTAAATCTTGTATATTTCTGGAAGCAAGCTTCTGGATTGGTGAAGTACTTCTTCACCCAATCAACAATGTATTTTTAAGTATATATTCACATATATCTGAAAAATATTAGACTTCCTCTCAGACTACGGGGAGCTTCTGGCATGTCCTCAGCCATAATGAAACCAATGGCTTCTTGACGATGCAGCAAAGAACCCACTAAGTGCCTCCCTGCCATGAAAACATAGCAGACCTTAAAGGAAGAGTGAACACATGGAGGAATTTAATTTGAATCCTTTGTTTTCCTTTTTAACCCTCGCCATAGTCAGCAGCTTTGTGGAATGGCTGTGCTTTTTAGAGAATTAATTAGAGCTTGTCCCTATTTATAYTGTCTCATCCCTGTAGGCTTAAACTATGGGTAAGTATGTTTGTCCCCTTCAATTAATAAGACTCTGAAAGTCTTCTTTGAAATGGCACCTAAATATTAAAAAACTGATTTCCCCATGCCAGAATAATGTATATTTAAAAAATGGCATCTTCTCTTTAATTAATGGGGTTATTTTAATGCCTGTTGTTCTCAGTTTCTTKACTTCTCTGGATATGACCTGTCCATAGATCTATGAGGAATAGGGCCCAAGAGTGCAAATTTAGAAGGTTTAGCAAACGATTTCTAAGGATTTTTCTTTTCTTAGAAAGGGGGATGTGGGCCTGGGGCGATGGCTCTGAGGTTGAGAACACTTACTGCTCTCAGAGTAATGGGCTTTGTCTCTCAGCTCCCGCGGAGCAGCCTCGGAACTCCAGTTCCAGGGGCTCTGACATCCCCTTTTCTGGTCTCTACAGGTACTGCACACACATGATGCATACAAACTCACACGCATGCACACACATATACACACATAATAAATAAAGGAGTTTTTTATTATTTTTTTAATAAAGGAGTTTTTTTAAAACATGCACTATAGTTACTAGTGTGTGCAGTATAATTTCTAGCATCTGGGCCTGAGCTAGACAAGTTAGCTTCCTCTTTCTAGCTCTCTAAATGTTTCTTCTACATCCACTGGAAAGTCACTTCCTAACATTCTTTCATCTGAGTGTCTGGAAAGTAAACTCGGGCTCTGAGATTTATTAGAATTTCATTCTGAGATGTTTCTGAGCTTCACTGAKCATTTCTAATTTGGATGTTGCCATAGCAGAATAATAATAATTGGTTTAAAAAACCCAACTCATTGTCAAATTCTACAAAATTTATGTAAGGAAATCTGAAAGTAGTTGTCCATTTGAAAAGGGAATCTAGAAGATTCCTTTTGAACCTGATATCAACTTTTCAATCAAATAGAATTTAATAAACTCACCATAAACCATACCCTTATTCAATATTTAAGGTTACATCATCTATCTCATTGTGATTATACTTTATAAACCATTATTTTATTATCAAGTAAACTTGTAGTTAAAGAAATGTTTATTTGATATGTTTTAACTTAGACTTTCTAATTCAAGGACATTTTCCTCTTATTAGCCAATCTCAACAGGGTTTCTATGGTTCTGTCTATAACTATAGTGCTAACATGACATGGCAAAGTTACACACCTTATGGAGAATTGACATGTTGGAAATGTGTTAAGACTGGAACAAAGCTCATAAATTCTTTAAAATGTAGTGGTTTATTTTCTATTTGCTTTCTTTTGTACATCTTGCACTAAGCTTAGTGCAAGCATTTTTCAAATGTACAAAATTGAAAAAAATACCAATAAAGAAAATTGGTTTTATTGTTAAATATTGATGATATGCACAAACCAAGTAAAGTTTTAAAGGAAAATAAAATGAAGGCAATCCGAAAAATGAAACCACCATAGGAACCAATCAGTCTTTAATCCCAAATACCCTGAAAATGAAGATAAAGCGAGATCTTAGGCCTACTAGGTGGTCACATCAGGATGTACATTAAAAGGACTAGAGAATTAKTCTCTAACTATAAAACACAAATCTTATGAACACTTTGAAATGTGGAGAACATGGGAGTTGGACAGATGGTTCAATGGTCAAGAGCACTGACTGCTCTTCCAAARGATCTAGGTTTGAGTCCAAGCCCCCACATGACAGCTCACATCTGTCTGTAACTCCAGATCAATGGGCTCCACACTGCTGTGCTCTCCAGACATTAGGCATACATGTGGTGCACAGACAGACATGCATATAAAACATCCCTAAACATAAAGAAAATGTAAAGAAAAGTGAAGAGTTTTATTATTTATATATCTAGTTAATTTGTCAATGATTTTTATGGGCTGGAGAGTGGAGTCGGGGAGAATGGACACACACTTCTAAACTGCTCACAGTCTATAATGAGAATTTTACAGAGGTACATATATGCATACAATAACTGAACTATGGGTAGCTCTCTTGGAAGGTAGTGTCACATTTTATCAAAATGTCAGCAACGGGAAAGCCACTTATTCCATGCGAAAATAGCACAAATTAAGGAGTTCCAAAAGGCACAATAAAACACAGTATTTTGGTGAACATTCACTATGATGTGTGGGAAGCAGATGGCTTGTCAGGAAGTGAAATTCTAAAGCCCAGGAAGCTTACTACCCAAACAACTACACATTGAAGCAATGCTTACATATACTTTACACTTTTCTGCGTGGCAATRGCCTCCGGATTTTACCTGGAATCCCAAAACATTTCTAACTACATGTGTTTAATTTTAGACACACCTGCAAAGAAGATACAAACCAACAAAAGGGTTCAAGGTAGGCGAATCAACTATGTTTGACACATTCTCTATGATGTAAGTTACAGAGAGGGGTGTTTAATGCAGTTTGTTGAGTTTTTGGTTTGGACAGACAGAAGATTTAGTGAGATTTGATGCAAAGTTTGCAGTGCTAAGTTTCAAGAAGTAAACTGTATAAGTTCTCCTTTATTCCTTGACTTAAAGTTGAACAAGTCTTAAAAGGATGGCAGATAGACTTTTATAAATGGATAAATGTATTGAACCACTGAGTTAAGTCAGAAAGAAATGCTGGGGCTACAATTGAGACAGAATCCAATTAATATTCAAATAAGTACTTATCTAACTTATTTCTCTATTGCATATGTGCTGTTTACAATATAATTTTCTCCATTTATGTGAATTTTCTAATATCATCTTTTAAGTACGTAAACATAATCAATACACTGAAAGAGGAGAGATTTTCTTTGTAGGACTTACACACTTGGATTTGAAAGTTTCTAACTCCTGAGATAATTGCACACTAATAGTTAAAAAAAACTCACAAGATCCATAAATATAGTATATGAAGATCTGACTTTAAGCCAACCCAGCATATAGAATGCTGACTTTAAGTGGCCAGTTGCATATGTTTTTAATTAAAAGATTTATCAAGAATTTCTTATGGACACACAAAACTACATATTTCTGGAGACTCAAAATCATCTAAATTTATATTTTAATATGCCTTTACTTAAGTCATTCAGTCTTTCTCACCCTAAAGTGATGATAGTATTCAGAAAACATGTTCTAAATAAATGTTATTACAAGGAGCAATGATCGCTTTTGACAGATATAGTGTGCACAGACCGCCCTGTTCTTACCCGTGAGATTTTGTCCTTTTCACTTCTAACTGCTCTCATTTCCTTCTCCTTAGGATCTAGGAGACGATCAAGAGAAGGCCGTTCTCAGTGAAAATCCAAAGGCCAGACAAAAAAGTTTATATAATCCTAAGTCAACGATCTGATTTTAAGGGAAATCGTAAGAGCCACATTGACTTCGGAATCTGAAATGGCAAGAAATAGAAGCCAATCTTCAAGAAAGTCTGAACACAGAGTTAATGTCTTTGTTTCTGAATTGGAAGCATAAGAAAATGATAGTTGTCTCTCGTGGGGTAGGAACTAAAGGAAATATAGAACCATGCAGGGATTTTATCTCAATGAGAAAACTTCTGATTAAATTAGGAATCCACCAAAGATCATCATTGTGACTGGATCCAGACATCTAAGTCTTTGTGCAGTGAACACTTTCCTCCTCAAGAAGAGGCTGAAAAAACCCAAAGCACACAGTTACCTTTCCACGAGAGGCTAAGCTACCAAAAGGGGTGTTCAGTTATACAAGCAAACCAACCCACCAAATTACGGAACAGTGGTGTTACATATTTCTCATGCAATGTGGGTTTCCTGCTAAATTTTGTTAATTTTACACTTGATTTATATTCTTGAGATGATTGTCATATGCTTCTTGCAATACAAATGTTTTCTCTCAAACATTTCAATAAAACCATTCTTCAGGTATAAAGAGAATTACTTCAGACTTGGTAATTCAGAAAAYTCAAGGTTTAAGGTAAAAGTGAGTTTAGACTTTGGAATAAGACTTCATACCTTTTTATTGTTAACAAGTACTCAATAAAAGAAACTGAATAAAAAAAGTGTTGCTCAAATTTTTCAAACTATTATGTGATGTAAAAAATCATTACATGATGGTATAATCAGAATTATCAATAATGTATCTAATATAACCACGGAACTGTGTTAAGGTGTTCATATTTAGAAAGTTACTCTCCTCAAAATGCAAAAGGTCAACCAGTTATTCATAATCTACCACAGGCTTTCATGAAATAAACAGGTCATAAGAAATCAATCAATTATTTTTGGACTCAGGATAATGTGAATCACAGATGACTTCCAATAAGATTTAAGTAGCCAGAATGCTTATTGTGTGTCAAAGAAAAGGAACCAACTGGTTTATCCAGAATATTAGATTACCCTCAGACACTAATGAGTATCATCTGCAGGTTGGACTAGCTGAAAAAGCAAGTCTAATCAGTAATGTAATGGGAACAAAGTGGGCAGTAGTGTATTGGAATCAAACACTGTTCTATATACCAGTCACTGGAGACACCAAAACTGAGGGAGTGTAGAGTGAAGACCCAACACTTCATCCTAAATGGCCAACATGGCTCAGGAAACTGAGCTTAGCCCTAAGGTACCACTGTGGGGCAAGGAAGTGTCACGTGCATTGTTTTTTCCATTGAGAAAAGACAGGGGTGAGGAATCCTGGCTAGAAAAAAAAAGGAAGGTTGCTGTTTACTGAAGAAATACTCAGTGGGTTGGGGTTTCTAAGACCCCGAGGAGCATAGGACAGTGACAAGATTACCTCTAGCACTCATCTAGACTCCCCAGCAGGAGTGGAAGTGCCCAGTTGCCCAGAATCCACAGAGAGAGTCACAGCAGGAAGAGAGGCTCTGTACAGTATAGAGTCTAACCCTTTCCAGAGGCAGATCCTGGCTGTCTTTGAGAGTACTCTCTCCTCTGTAGTGCTCTGATCTATGAACTTGAGCCTTCTTAGTCACCTTTGACACTTAGCTCCAAATCATTTCTGCTAGATCTCACCTGGATTATTCTAGCATGCCAATTTGAGACACACACAGGACAGAACGTGCAGTCTCRCTTTTATGTCACATTTTTGTCCCCAGAGTTTGGGTGCCATTGCCATCCATTACATTACCAGTATTGAAAAAAAGGGGTTTTTTTTGAAATTTTTAATCATGTGTGTGTGTGTGTTATACACATGAGCGCACACACACACACACTACCCAGCACCCTTCCTATAGTCAGTGATGCACAGTGTGCACACCCAAAACCCCTGCCCCACCTGAGAAAGTGGTGAAAAAGAAAGAGGTACTGACTACCGTCCCTTAGCCACTCTAGACCCTTGTATGACCATTGGAGGAGTTATCACATCTCCTTCGTAAATACTGGAAAAAAGTTCCTGAAATCTTAACCAGTTATTCTTTTTCTTAGAAACAGGACCATTGCTGTCGGGCATCTGTAAAGTCTGAGCCAATGCACAATGCACAATGTTCTTCATTGATGGGGGTGGCCTCCAAATGGTAAGAAAAATCTGGTGATTTCTTTTTTCCCAACCTAGATTCCAAAAACAACACTTGGAAAACTATACCATATGTGAGGCAGGCTGTTGGGGGCTTTTACATTTAACAATGAAGCAATTAACTACCTTGTAGCCTAGGTTTTATGAAATTTCACAGAGTTATGAAAACAGAAACTTCATGAAAATGGGACAATTCTACATCACAGCCTTCAGGTGCCAAGAGGCTAGGGCTGGGCAACAACAGAAAACCTTATGGGCTATAAAAAATAGCCCATAAGGAAAATCCAAAACAAACCAGTACTGGAGAGGATGAAGGATCTATGATCAGTATGTATCTTAATGATCAGCTCACAGGAAAGCGCTTTSTGATTTAATTATTCCTGAAAATAGTGTCACTTTAAATTGTTTAAACTTTTAAAACTGTATGTTAGGTGTTTGTTTTTACTTAAAAAAACTGGAGAGATGGTCCAGTGGTTAAGAGCCCTTGAAGAAGGCCTGGGTTCAATTCCTAGCATCAACATGGTGGCCCACAACCAATGACTCTAGTTCAAGATTCAACGCCCTTTTCTGGCCTCCACTGTCAGGGCATGCACCTTACACATATTACACATGCACCTTACACATGCAGGCAAACATTCATAGATTAAAATATAAATCTTTTAAAATTAAAATTGATCCAGCATTTTCTCAATATATCATAACAATACATAAAAATAATCAAAATGTTTTCCATTGTTTTTGATAAATCATAGTACAACAAAACCAGAATAAACAAAAACAAAAACCCCAGAATTCTACAGAAACTATTCTGAGATATAGAGAATAAATATTGTAGGATATGGGTCATTGCAGAAACTAGAGAGGAAATTTAAAAGCTCTTAAACAAAAATGAAAAAAAGCACACCTCCCTAGAACTTCCGCAATATTGCCAATGTGGTTCTGAGGGGAAAGTTCAAAAGCTATAAGTGTTTATAATAATCAGAGATTCCCTAAGTGAAAAACAATGCACCGCAAAGTCTTAGGTAAAGAAAACAAGTCAAGACCCAATGCAGTAGGCAGTAAGAATCCTCAAAGATCAGCAAGAGATTCAGGGGAATTGAGGGCTAACTGGACAATGCACAGGACTGAGCAAACAAGGTTTCTTCTTCTTCTTCTTCTTCT
>BDUI01003791.1:53089-63969 GCA_002335545.1 Apodemus speciosus
TGGTTTTTGGTTGGCTATTCTCTCAGTCTCTACTCATTCCTCATTCCTGCATTTCTTGTAGACAAGATAGATTTGGGTTAAAAAATTTGTGGGTGAGTTGGTGTCCCTATTGCCCTACTGGGGTTCCTGCCTGGCCGCAGGAGGTGGCCACTTCAGATTCTATAACCCCAATTCTGTGAGTCACAACTAAGTTCATTCCCATTGATTCTTGGGCACCTCCCCTATCCCAGGTCTCTGTTACATCCTGAGATGCTCCTCACCTCCCTACCCCTGTCAGTTGCAGATTTCCATTCATTCCATAGCCATCTGGTCCATCTCCTGCCCCTTCCCACTGCTGATCCTCAGTGCTCCCCATTCCCCTCTCCCACCAAGTTCCCTTCCTTCATCTGCCTCCTGTGACTATTTTATTCTCCCGTCTAAATGAGATTCAAGCATCATTGTCAGGGCCTTCCTTCTTGTTTAGCTTCTTTGCGTCTGTGCAGTGTAGCGTGGGTATCCTGTATTTTACGGCTAATATCCACTTATAAGTGAATACATATGGTGTATGTCTTTGTGGGTCTGGATTAACTCACTCAGGATGATAGTCTCAAGTTCTATCAAGTTGCCTGCAAAATTCATGATGTCTTTGGGGTTTTTGTTTGTTTGTTTGTTTGTTTGTTTTGTTTGATTTTGGTTTTGTTAATTATTTATTTCATCAATTAATTATTCTATGTATATGAGTACGCTGTTATTGTCTTCAAACACACCAGAAGAGGGCTTTACAAATGGTTGTGAGCTACCATGTAGTTGCTGGGAATTGAACTCAGGACCTCTACAAGAGCAGTCAGTGCTCTTAACCACTGAGCCATCTCTTCAACCCTGATGTCTTTGTTTTTAATAGCGGAATACTAGTCCATTGCATAGATGTACCATATCCATTCTTCAGCTGAGGGACATCTTGGTTGTTTCCAGTTTCTGACTATTATTAATAATGCTTTAGCAGTATTTTAAACACCTTTGTTTGTTTTCATTTTCTTCCTTGTTTAGGAAGAACAGAAATGTTAATGTCTAGAATGTGATTAAATACAGAGCCGTGCTTTCAATCTATAATCCGTAAATGTAAAACTCTTAGCTGTTTCAATAGTGCTTATAATCGTCAGTCTAATACATCTACACAGACCTCTCTTAAACTCACCTAGTCAAAGAAATCAGCTAAACAGTTTGTTTTGGGAAGTGCTTCTGAATATGAATTCAAAATCCCATCCTGATTCCTTTTAGAGTTTTATTTTCTTAAATCTAAATAATAGAGCACTGAGACAAGTGGATTCATAAATTTCACAGATAGTTCCCCCAAACTCAAATTATTCATCGAATTTTCTTCTAACAGTTCTAGTACATAAGTTCTCAAGGCCTGAAGAGTAAGCACACAGGTTAATTTATTATATGTCTTTATACCCCTCCTTTCTAAAAGCAAATATCTTTTTAAATTTTAATTTAGGTAAAAATAGTAGCATTAGAATTCAGATAGTTCTATAACTGAATACCCACCCATGCATAATACGTAGCCAATTACTCTTCAAATCCTTCTCTGAAATTCAGAGTAGTAGATGAAAATGTAAGTATCTTGAATGTACTTTTATGTGAGCATTGTAAGTAAATGAGTGAATGTTTACACAAACACAATAAATACATATATTTAAATACAAAGYTATATGCATTGAAGTAGCTATGGACCAAAGGTACCAAACCTACACATGAAAGCAAGATTATAGATGCTAAAAAGTTTTCTTCTGTGTAAATAAAGATGGAGATGAAAGTTTCAGGGAGATACAAATGTATTTTAAGGAGATTCTTTAAAGGCACCCATGGACTTATATTTATTGCAAGAAAAACAGCCATCTCTCGTAATTGTTAGCCTGTCAAGTGTTTATTAATAGACAAGCTGCTGTCATCTTTGTTTAAATGCTCTAAGTTGACAGAATTTCATTTACATTAATGGGTGGAAAGTCCTTTTCTTACTTGTCCAACAAACTGGAGACAAAGTGCCTGCCAATGTTTTAATTTCTTCTTCGTGTTCTGGGTAAAGAGTGAGAAGAATGCTTTCACTCCACAATGTCATGAATATGGTAATCTATGGAAATCACGGGAAAGCAGGTACTTAAGTTAAGCATATACTGCACCAGAGGAATCCCAGATGAATTGAGTCTCTGGTGTTTAGAGAAGATGTTGTTGCCTGTGAAGTGACAGGCTGCCCGATGTCCCTGMGGAAGCACCTTGGAATAGGCTCAGATCTGAGCGCTGTCCCAGTCCTCTGATGACAACATTGACTGTGGACTAGACTAGCCTTCCTTCCATTCTTTAAAACATGCAAGCTTATTCTTCAGCTGTCAAATCATCGTTTTCTTAATTTTATTTATTTCACTATGTGAAGCACAAAACTGGATGACTGCATGAACAACCGTCACTTTAGAGAATGTATGCAGTCTGAGTTAAAAAATAAGTAATTCTTTATCACATAAAACATGYTACTCCATKGAATCCTTTTTTTGAAGTGGTTTGCTAGCGAAGGAGGGATGGTTATTCTAGTAAAATTCAGTACACAGGAAAATAATTTAAAGCACATATATTAAATACATCAACTGTAGTATTTTCATTGCTTATGCATGTAACTCACAAAGTTGGCAATAGAAAACTTTATAGATCTATAATAAATGTTTTTGAGGGTAAAAAAAAAACTATGGAAAACTTTCAGTGTTGAAGTGTGGCCTTCCTTTCATATACTGTCACATCATCGTTTTCTTAATTTTATAATTATAAAATTATAATGTGTCATTTCTCCATTTTATGAGTGAAAAAAACTGAGATCTTAAAAAGTCAAACAAAGTTTGTACAAGTCTAACATTTAGGGAATAACTAAACTAATATATGTGCTTCAGTGTATTTTGAGTCTGTTCATTATCAAGGACAGGACCAAATTTTGAGTGATATGAGCATAAAAACTTTTAAAGGTGAATATTAAAACTGAATGACCTGGGAAGAGCATRGTGATGTAAGGAGCTTCTAGGGCTGGGCTTCAGAGATTCTATTATTTATATATTACAAAGAAAAAGATTACTTTGCAGAGGACATATTCAGAAGAGACAGGACGAAAGAAGCTTCTGTCCTGAATGATTGATGATGAAAGATTAAAGTTAGCTGCAGAAAAACAAGCTAGGTTAGCACAAAGATATCCTCAAGATTCATCTGCAAACCATCGTCAGAGGCTTGGGATGGAGGATAGATTCCTAAACAAAGCAGGCCAGGAAGTGAGTGGGAGAATGTAGGGAAAGAAACTGTGAGCAACCCATTCAACGTGATGTGCATAAATGATGCCTGGATTTACTTCATTATGCTTTCTTCATATGTTTTGATTTTGTATTTTGGTTTTGTTGTTTGTTTTTTTTTTAGGGGGGTTTGTTGTTTTTCTTAAGAAAGATCTATGTGTGTATGCAAGTGAATGGAATTAACACAAATAATGGGGAGAAATTGTAGGATYTTCACCGACAAAAATTAAGGAAACAAATTCTTCTAATGAAGTGAAATATTAGAGACACAGTCCTGAGACACAGAGTCCTTACACAGAGCCTTTGAAAGTGTCAGGGTATTCCCACTGGCAGCTGAAGACTGAAGGGCAAATGTGAAGGCAAGAAGACTGATAAAATGTAGAAGAGTTATGTGTCATTTGTAGAGTAAGATAGCARTACCTAAGGTTGGAGAGATTGCCCAGTTGTTACRAGCAACTTGGTGTTGTTAAAGGGACCTGGCTTTGGGGCCCACCACCCACATTGCAATTCACAACTATCCGTAACTGTAGTCCCAAGAGATCTGATGCCTTCTGGCCTTTGTGGGCACAAGACATATGCATGGTGCTCATACATGTAGGTAAACCACTCATGATTATGATTAAAAAGTGAATAAATCCTTTAAAAAGAAAAAAAGCTGTAGATTAATGTTGGTAGCTTACTGAACAGGACTGAGTATTCATATAGTTACAGCAAAACTGAGAGGGGGGCAGCTCTTGGATTCTCCAAACATGATTTGTCTCTCTGGTGTAGATATGGCATAATTGGATGATTGGAAGGATGGGCTTTGCCTTTTGAATACAGCAGAGGAAGGAGGATTGGTTTAACCTTAAACTAATAATTAGATAAACATCTATCGTTGAGAATTGTATTAAGTCATACATCATTTTGACTTAATTTCTTTTCCTATTGCTATGATAAAATATTCTATCCGAAGCAASTTATGGGGAAACAAAAGGTTTATTTTGGCTAAAAGGTCAAGGTTATAATCTAGTCATGATAGAAAAGTCTCTTGGGCAGGGGCTTGAGGCAGCTGGATCAGAGCCAAGAAGCAGTCTGGTGCACTTTGCACCCAGCTCGCTGTTTATATGTGTGCAGTCCGGGGTTCCAGGACTTAACACTTAAAATTTACTAGGTAAAAAGACCTCATAAAGAAGTGCTGTGGAGGACCCACCAAGCATTGGTCTTCCAGTGATTCACACAATCTAGATAATTCCCCACAAGCATTCTCAGAGGCCCATCTTCTAGGTGATTCTATGTTCTGTCAACTTGATGACTAATTAATAATAACCATTACAGTGACTATTCAATTATCTGCTTATGGTTAAAAACTACAGCACGTYCTCTGAGAGCAGAGATGATATCTGCTTTGCTATCTATTAGTTCTTTACCATGCACTGCCTAAACTTTGCTAGAAAAAAAAATACTTGGTAAGTACTTATGAAGCCCTTCTGCCAGACATAGTTTATTAACTTCACCTTCAATGTCTTTTCCTAAAACGTCAAAAACCTTGAAATGTTGGCTTGTGCCAATAGCACAAAGAATTTGGGAAGGTCCCGACTTGTCACCTTGGAAAAAAAGGCATCTCAGATGGGATCAGGTCTGAGGTGAATTCTGACTTGTGAATGGTTTTGGTGTTTCCTTATGTACATGCGGTAGTTTATCAAATGCATAAAAGATATTTCCCTTTGTTAAATGTTTCTTTCTAGCATGGCATTAGTGATAGTGAAAAACAGCTTTCTCTCTGAAACAAAACAAAACAGATACTTCCTACTTACTTATGCTTTCCTCTTATAGTATAAGTTTTCTCTTCATCATGGAGACCCTAACTATTGACTTTCAAAACCAAAAACAGTTCTAATATGAAYTGAATGTAATTCAATCCTAAAACTTTACTTGGAGTTACATTCAAATGCAATACCTTGCAGCCTGTGGCACCCTTTCAGGCAAAAAGGCTTAAAGCAGTCACCCAAGTATTTCCGTAGAGGATGACACTAGGCAGGACACTGAACAGCAGTGGGGAGAACTGATTAATCTACTGTTCCGAATGCAGCCTGGATCCTGTGTGCCTTTTCATTTGTATTTGCAGAGCCAATTTCTTCATCACCTCATTTTTTCCTGTTTTTCTTTGCATCTTTCCATCTCATTGTGTGAAGYGATCTTTTGTTCCATTTTCCCTCCTTGGTTTTTGCCCTTGACATTATTTGGACCATGTAGCCCTGAAAGCCATAGCATTTTGAAGGTGGATTTCAAACACAAATCGTTGCATCCAGTCTTCCTAAGGACATAGAGGGACTGATTAGTAATGCCTTCTTTGTGTGTAGTTAATGCTTGTGACATTTTTATAATTCAAAAGCACTCACCACATCTTTATCTTACTGTGTTGAACATCAATCAGGTTTATGYTCAATATAGTAATAAAATATTCAGTTCTATGCTGTTTTATAGTTTTCAAAATAGTAAAAAGCTRTATTTTAATAATCTATTAATGCTTTTCTTATTTCAAACAATTCTACAGAGCTAATAGGCTATGTGACATAGATGGAAACAGGCTCATAAAGGGCAAGCCACTTGCCCAGGTCCTTGGGTTAATGTCTGCTCCTTAAGATCAGTGCCTCTTCCACACATTGGGCAACTAATAGGGAAGGCTATTGTCTTCCATTGTCTGATTTTTCAGTAACTACCACATGCAACCACAAAGCAATACACACAAACACACAAGCATATAGACATATGCATAAACAATTTTCAGTTCTTGTCCCTGTTATGACTACTGTCATGTATATCCACTTGTAATATTGGTCTGGTTTATCTCTATACACTGTGTCTTACATGAGTTTGTAACTAGGCAACAAACTTCTTACGGATAATTTCAGGTATAATAATAGTTATCTTCATTTTCCAGTTCATACCACTTGTAATATCTTTGAATGTTTTTTAAAAATGTTTTTATCAGTTATCTATTTGGAACTCACACTAGATGATGAGATTATATATACATATATATTCGTATAAAATAGTTTATGAATGCATATATTTTTCTATAGTGTTTTTGATGTTCCTTTTACCTAAAAAGACTAAGCTTGTTTATAACATCATCCAACCTTAAGAATTTGGAAGTTATGCATCACATCTTTATCTTGTAACTGATATAGATTTAAAATCTTTGACAGTTGAAAAGAAGGGATTATTGTATACTTCAGTGTTTCATCCACAAGCTATATGATACCAACTGGGAGTGAACCCTAAGGATTTCTAGCTGTAAATTTGAAAACAGAGTGCAAGTTCACTGGAGAGATCATCACAGACCAGCCAGTCCAAGCCCCTCGTCTTACACATGAGGGAACTCAGACTCAGAAGGAGTGCCATCTTTCCATGGGTCACAAAGTTAGCTGATGGCTGGCTGGGCTCTCTCAGACCCCATATCCAAAAGCTCAACTACATGCTACCTCCAATCTGCCACGTTGCCTGCCCCAGCAAGATGCCTCCCACGGGYGCTGCTTCTTGAAGCTGAAGTATATTAAATTCACATTTGGCTGCTAATCATTTTCTCAGCAGCTCTATGGTATTTCATTAACTGCTGCATGTAACACTGTGGCCTTTCACCTGTATTAACTTGAGCTCATTAAACTTGAGGCCAGTCATAAACAGGACTGAACTAATTCAGATATTTAGGTTCATGTGTGTTCAGMGTTTGTCTAATGTTTTCTACTGGGTGAAATACTTTTCCCTTCACCATTTGTGAAATGAGAAAAGAAAGATTAAAAAAAACCAAAGAACATGGATTTCTTTAAAAGTACTCCAGATGAAGTGTACCTTTTGCCTCAAAAATAATATATTGAATAGCTCATGCAAGACTCTGTGGGGGAGGGGCACAGGAATGTGAGGGAGCCACAGCACAGACCAGGGATCGAGTTCCTGATTGTGTCACTTCATGATAAGAAATGGGATGAGTGGCTTAGGATTCCTGAACCTCAGACTTGTCCTCAAATATCTGAAGGCAAATATACTTACCTTAGNTTTAACCTTTAATCAAGACAGTTTATTGTCTAGTGGAGACATTCTGGGCTGTATTTGGGGGTGGAGGGAGTGCACAGCCATCGCATATGTAAAATACTACGTCATTTGAAACAAAGATCCACATTAGATAGTTGTARAAGATATATTTTTAATTTGTGTTATTCTCCAGTCTGTCAGTGCATAGATGTGAATACATATGTGCACAAACCAGAGACAGGTTAGCAGAYATCAGTTGTCTGAGGTTCATACTCATCCATATGTATATCACACAGCATAACTCGGAAATCCCTTGATCTTYCCATGTTATTACTGTAGATGTCGCAGTAATTACTCTTCTTGCTTTATCATTTCCAATCAGATAAGAGAGAATGATTAGAACCTAGAATTGATACCCTACAGTTCTATCGAGTATGCTATTAGCCCCCTCGAAGCCATTCTCATGAACGTATGCAGTTTAACCTGGATGCTGCCAGTGCCTGCTTCTATTAGGAACAAGAACCCTTTTCTACTCTGTAATATGCTCAATTACCTTTAGATTGATCCGTGAATAAATTATAATCCAGACTCCTTTTCCTCCAAGAGTTGCTGGTGTAAGGAATCATTGCTGATTCACAAGGTTGCCATCTCTCTATTGGTAATGTAACGCTTTTTATATCTGAATTGAGACCGTTTTAGTATGAGATACTGTTATCTTTAGAAGAGTAGGATTTAGTTTTTCTGAGGAGAGCAAACTCATCAATGRTGAATCCCTGGAGAAACTATTGAAATAAAGATCACCCCGTTCTGAGTTTTGTTGTGAGTGTTGGTTGCAAGGCCAATTGGGTGGTCCTTAAGGATGTTTTGACTTCATTTGAGGAACCTAGCATGATGCRCAAAACTTCTTTGAGTTATGGCYGGCTCCTCATTTTTCAKTCTGAGAAGACTGAGTGAAGAGGAAAGGCTACTGCTACTGCGTCCCCCGGGCCCCACTGCTTCTCCTAATGGAAAATCAATTAACTGCATGTTCAGGCAGAGATTTGAACCAAAAGCTTTACTAATCATTCACTGATTGCACACATATACCCTGACCAGTTACACATTTGCTTTGTCTTAGCCTTCTTTGGCTTTGCATATTTTGTCYATTTGTCTGTTTTTGCAAGGATCGGGTTATAAATGTAAGCCTGAATGTAACCTGACTGAGGGTAAAGGAGTAAAAATATATCRTTTACTCCTAAGGACCTGAGTTCAATTACCAGCACCCATGYTGAAAAGCTAGGAATGATGGTAAGTACCTGCAATCCCAGCACTTGAGAGGAAGACACAGCCAGATAGATCCCCAGCTTATAGGCCAGTCAGCTTAGATTAATGGGTKAGCCCAGGCACCAAAAGGAGACACYATCTCAAAAGAGATGAAGAGCTTCCAAGCCATCTCACCAGAGATTGTTTTACCCGTGGCTTCTAAATGCACAATGAAGATAATCATCCACCCTTCCACACAGGAGCATGTGTGTATATGAGCGGTCCATGTGTGTGCACGCACGCTCACACACACACACACACACACACACACACACACACACACACAGAGAGAGAGAGAGAGAGAGAGAGAGAGATGAGAGAGAAAGAGAGAGAGATACATTCAGTACCTCTAAATTCTAAAGCCACTTTAATACATTTAATTTGTGTGTGTGTTTGTGTGTGTGTGTGTGTATACACACTTGTATTTTCAGAGCTATGTGCATGTGTGTACATGTCAAAGCCTGAGGTTAACATTAAGTAACTTCCACCTTAGTGAGACAGGCCCTCTCAATTGAACCCAGCACCCATTGATTCAGGCAGTTTCTATCATCTTGCTCCATGGATTCCCTGTCTCTACTTCTTACATACCAGGATTATAAGTAGTCCATTATGCCTGCCAGAATGTATGTGGGTACTAGGATCTAAATTCTAATCCTCATGCCTATGTGGCAAACAATTTACCTACTGAGCTATCTCCCTGTATCTCCCCAAGTTTTTCAGCATTTAACTTTTCATACTAATGAGTGAAGCAATAATCCCCGTGGCAGCCTTGAAGTTTTGGAAAGTATCCCTTAGCCTCTGGTCTGTCCACATGGCGATAGGAAATAACAAGCCCATCTGAGTTTGGAGCTGTGCAGTTCAGGGTTGAAGAAATAGTCATCGGTATTTTGTGCATGTTCTTTCAACTTAAAGAAAAAATGGGCAGTAGCCACTCTCATCTAATTAATCTTTCTCACCAATGAATAAATACTATCCTACAGGAATCTTTACATTAAATTGAAAGCATTTCTTTAATACTGATTATACAGATGAGTAAATTASGGTCATAGCACTGCTAGCCATGGGGTAGGGGTGGGGGAAACTGGATGCTTCAATTTGATATTGGCAAATGTGATCAACTACTACTAATTGGCCTACAGCATCTTAGTTGCTGACATTGGATGTCTGCTGTTCAGGCATGAAGGGATTTTCAAATTTCTGGAGTCCTCATCATAATCACTGTGAATGCAATGGTTTAAGGTCACAGTTTAACTACATTTCTTCTGTTCATTTGAATGAGGAATAATCATTTCATATTTAGTGTGTGTATGTGTGTGTTTATATGTAGCATATGTAGACATGCTTACTCTTGGAAAGCAAAGAAGGGAGTTGTAGCCCATGAAGCTGGAGTTACAGGTGGTTTTAAGGGTCCACTATGGTACTGTAAACTGAACTCTGGTTCCTTGGAAAGGCAGTAAGCAATCTTAGCCACTGAGCTATCTCTGCCACCCCTGGGTAACAAATCAGAAAAATAGAARACACTGTCCTCCAATCTCTGTTTAAAGARAATGAATTGAAMAGTTGCGAGAACATTTGTTTTTGGAACAGCCTTTATACAACTCAAGTGGAATTGGATGGTGTTGAGAGGGTCTCAATCGATCACAGCAACCAGGATCATGGTTCAGACTACTTAGAATTAGCTGACCTGAGAGCCTGCGAGAACCAAATGCTGTGTGCTTAAACACCAAACTATCTTGATTGTCTGTATCACTTTAAGAATCAGATTTAAGGACCCTTGACATACAAGAAAAATGTATAGTGATTTTCTGACTTGCATCCCATTTGTGATGCAAGTCAGAAAATCACTATACATTTCTGCACTGCACCTTAGGAGACATTGTTTAGATCCAAGTCTTCCTAGTATAACMCYAATTCCCCATTTGTCCCAAGCATCCAAACAGTGTTATTTGAACATTACATAGAACATAAAATTAAAATTCACATGAGAATTCTTTTCACATTAAAGTGGCTTTCCTATGGGATAAGTTCTGAGGACTGCTTTGAGATTCCTACTTGTTTATGATTTTAATAAGCCAGCATCACTTATATTACAGGAAAATGGATAGAAAATATTCTAGCCTCCATCATACCATTTCATGTTACTGTAAGCATTAAATGTTGTAATTTGGAAAAGTGCTAAGATATAGAGATGAAGTATATAATTCTAATCCAATTGGGTATAAATTAATTTGGCATTGACTTCCATTTTCCATTTACTTGACT
>BDUI01003792.1:95695-105864 GCA_002335545.1 Apodemus speciosus
AAAAGACATATGGGACATTGGGGGGGGGCGGGGAAACCAGGAAAAAGGGAAATGAAATGTAAATAAAGAATATATCCAATAAAAAAAAGAAAGAAATGGAAAAAGGCTTCTGATCAATTCTAAAAGTAGACCCAGTATGCATTGACTGGTGAAGTGCTTGAAGTTTGTTTTGCTTGTGGGATTGGGGATACTAGAGGATTTGTGCTTTCAAATTCCCTACTGGTGCCAAGAAAAAGTGAGTGTCCATCTTTGATTATGAGCTTTCACAGATGTGGTGGAAAGGGGAGAGGTTTGGAACTTTAACACCATAAATAGCTAAATACTAAAAAATAGATAACAGATGCAGACTTTTGATTGCAAGAAATCTCAACAGATAAAATGATTTGCAACTATAAAAACAATAACATTCTTCCCATTTTGTTTAGAAAATGTAGATTTTCTTTTAAAGATCATTATTTATGTCATCATGTAATAGACTTATCATTATTCATGGAACAATTATTAAAATGTTAACAAAATTAAAACTTAAAAATCTCTATATCAGGTATAAAGTTAAACTACCAGTTAGTATTTATGATGACCATAATGCAAACAACACTCAACAAAATAAAAATAAATCAAATTTACCACTAATTAAAAGATAGCTTATGATCAAATTGTACTTATTTGAGATATATAACAGCTTATTATCCACACACAAATTTATAAATATTATGAATTTAATTTATGGAGTGGAAAAAACTATATAATCATCGCGAATAGATTCAGAGTATCAAGTGGACACTTTTCATCACAATTATATAAAAAATTCTCACCACTAATTGGGGATAGGAGGAATGAAATCATCCCAGTAAGTCTACAGTTGAAGTCTACAAAGAGTATCATACTTAGTGAAGAAAATTAGAAAGCTTTTCCTTTATGATCCAGAGAAGGAAAAGATGTCCACTCTTGCCATTTACAACATTATTGAGAAGAAATTCCAATCAAAGCTATTGGACCAAAGAAAGAAAGAAACCAATTCAAATTTGAAAAAAAGAAAAAGAAAAAAATTGCGCGGTCTACTGATTTAATGAACATGTAAATATAAAGTTCTAATAAGTTGCATCAAAAAGTTTTAAGATAAACAAACAATAAAATTGCAGGTAAAAAAACTACATATGAATCCAAATAATCAAAAAATAACAATAAAGAAAAAAATCAGCAACCTACAGATTGGGGGAAAAAAACTTCACTAACCCCACATTCAATAGAAGGCTAATATCCAAAATATATAAAGAACTCAAGAAGCTAACCACCAAAAAACCAAACAACCCACTCAAAACATAGAGTATAGAACTAAACTGAGAATTCACAACAGAGGAATCTTGAATTGCTGAGAAGCACTTTAAAGTGCTTTAAAGAAATGTTTAAAGTTCTAAGTCATCAGGGAAATGCAAATTAGAATGACTCTGAGATTCCACCTTACACTAATTAGAATGGCTAAGATCAAACACTCAGGTGACAGCAGATGCTGGGGAGGATGTGAAAAAATAGGAATACTACTCCATTGCTGGTGAGTTTGCAAACTGGTACAACCACTCTGGAAATCAATCTGGGGGTTCCTCAGAAAATTGGAAATTTTCCTGAGGACCCAGCTACACCACTCTTGGGCATATACCAAAGAGATGACCCACCATACCATAGGAGCAAGTGTTTCAGTCTGTTCATAGCAGAATTATTTGTGATAGCCAGAAACTGTAAACAACCCAGATGTCCCACAACAGAAAAATGGATACAGAAAATGTGATTCATTTACACAATGAAATACTACTCAGCTATTAAGAACAAGGATATCCTGAGTTTTGCAGGCAAATGGATGGAACTAGAAAATGTCATCCTGAGTGTGGTAACTCAGGCCCAAAAGGACATGCATCATGTGTACTCACTAATAAGTGGAAATTAGCCATAAAAGTACAGAATACCCAGGACAAAATCCAAAGAACTCAAGAAGGCTAACAAGCAGAAGGGCCCAAGTGAGGATGCCTCAATCACACTTGAGAGGGAGAAGAAAGCAATCACAGGAGGTGGGAAGAGAGGGAGGGACCTGGGTAGGAAAGGGAACAGGGAAGGGAAGAGGGGATCATGGTCAGGTATTTGCAGGGAGTGAAACAGAACTAAAGTCCTGAGAGCCAGCAGGAATGGAAACAGGCAGGATGTGAGAGATCCTTCTAGAATGTATCAGAGACCTGGGAGGTAAGAGAGACTCTCAGGACTCAAAGGGAGGGACCTTGAATGAAATGCTTTACAGTGGGGAGAGGGAACTTGTAAAGCCCACCCGCAGCAAAAAAGACAGGGCATCAAGTGAGTGATGGGGTTGCCATCCCACATTCAAAAACTCTGACCCAGAATTGTTCCTGTCTGAAAGAAATGCAGGGACAAAAATGGAGAAGAGACTGAGGGAAAGGAGGTCCAGTGACAGGCCCAAAGTGGGATCCAGCTCAAGGGGAGGCCCCAAGGCCTGACACCATTACTAAGGCTATGGAGCACTCACAAAAAGGGATCTACCATGACTGCCCGTGAAAGACACAACAAGCAGCAGAAAGAGTCAGATGCAGATATTTACATTCAACCTATAGACAAGCTACTGATCCCTGTGGTTGAATTAGGGAAGGCTGGAAGAAGCTGAGGAGGAGGGCCAGCAGTCTCAATTAATCTGGACCCCTGAGATCTCTCAGACACTGGGCCACCAATTAGGTAGCACACATCAGCTGATATGAGGCCCCCAACACATATACAGCAGAGGACTACAGGGTCTGGACTTAGTCAGAGAAGATCATCTAACCCTTGAGAGACTTAGGGCCTCAAGGAGTAGGGAGGTCTGACGGGGTTGGGGAAGGACATCCTTTTGGAGATAAGGGGAGAAGGTGTGGGATGTGGAGCAGAAGGGATAAAGTCTGGACTACAAAAGATGAAAGAATAAATTTAAAATAAATAAAAAATAAAAATAGGAAACAGGTTTTTGTTTTAAGCACAGTTTTAGGTTTTCAGCAAAACTGAATGAAGTTCAAAGGATACTTTGGATTTTAGACTGGAATTACCTGAAATACTGATTTCCTATAATGTACACTTGTGCTGTAATTCATTGACATGTGAATTAATTTTTAAGGCCACCATCATCGGTATTGTCAGTAAACACTCTCATCCTTATATAATAAGGTTACAAGATAGGCTAATCCTCCAAATAAAACAAGTTTCATTGTGAAAAAAAGAAAAATCTACATACAAAGTCAATATTAATTCTATATACTGATAATGTATTCTCTATTAAATAAATAAAAAAGCAATCTGATTTACTGGGAGCTTCAATAAAACACTAAAACTTTTAGTAAAAGAATCATAACAAAGCAGTAAGATCTCTACACTGAAAAGTAAAAAATACTAAAAAGTATAAAATACTCCTTAAAAAACTCTTTAACAAAGCAGTCAAATCTCTACACTGAAAAGTATAAAATACTCCTGAAAAAAAAGAGAACTGAGTAAAGTAGAAATCCATGCTATGTCCATGAGCTAGAAAAATTAATATTATTAATGGATTTTAATTTATTTCATATTTAGTAAAATAACAATCAAAATATTAAATTGTTTTCCATAGAAAAAGAAAATGGATCCTAAAACTTCCCAGGAACCAAGTTACTTCAAATACCCAAAGAAATTTACTTACAGACCAAACTCAGTGGGATCATACCACCATATGTGAAAAAAAACACTACAAAATTATCTATACATAAAAACATATGCATAGATCAATAGCACAAAATAGTGAAGGCAGAAATAAATTCATATTATCATAGTAGATAACTTTCAGCAGAAGTACCACGAGCTTATAATTTAGAAAAGAGGTCTCTGGTCCCTTCAAAAACCCCTTCTGAAACTATACAGAAGAAAGAAAATAGATGCTTAACTTTGACTACTTCTAAAACCAACTCAAAATAAAATTACCAGAAGAAAATTTAGTGAAAATATCTCAGAATATGGAGATGCACAAATATTTTATTTTATTTTATTTTATTTTATTTTATTTTATTTTATTTTATTGCAAATGAAAGTACAGGCACCAAAATATGAGAGGAAAAAATGGGCATTATATTAAACTATAAAGCTCTGTAACAATAAAGACAGAAAAAAAAATCTAAGTATCAAATTTCAGACGAGAGAAAAATGTTTGAAAACCATGCATGAGATGAAGCATAAATATGCAAAATAAACAAGAGATCAGTAAAGAGAAGAAACATAATCTGAATTTTTCCCTTTTATTGAGAATACTTTTCTCACATAATATAACCTGATTACAGTTTCCTCTACTGCTGCTCGCAGCTCCTCCCTACCTCCCTTCCCATCCGGCTCCAGTCCCTTTCCATCTTCCCTTAGAAAACAAATGGGCTTCTAATGGATTATAATAAAATAAAATATAAGATATACAAAAGATAGCACACCGGTATTTTACAAAACAAACAGAAAGGAAAAAAAAAACAAGAGAAGGCGCAAGAAACAGAAACCTGCCCATTTGTAGACTCAGGAATCCCATAATATATATGCAAAGGAACTGTAGGGTAAAAAGATAGAAAAATGCATAAAATTTTACACACACACACATATGCATATATATATATGATGGAGTCTCACATATGCATATATATATATGCATATGTGAGACTCCATCAATGGAGAAAACAAAATTTTAATTTGCAAATAGTTATCAATTAGAAAGTTCTTCTGGGTTAGGAATAGTGGCATGTGTCTATTTCTCCTTTAAGCTCTAGAACTACAACTTGTCAAGGTCTATGCTTTTTCAAAAAGAAAAACAGTAGGAAATATTAATAACAGCTTAATATGGGCATTTAGTATATGAAACTGTTGAAAATATCTCTAGTTATAAGGAAACAGGATTTATATCACTATCTTACACTTGTTAGCATTTTTTTTAAGAAGCTAACACACATGGTAAGAGTATAAATTAGTACTACAATTAGGGACCACTGCATGGGTGTTTCTCAGAGAAAATAAAATTAAAACTACCATATGATCCTACAATCTAACTACTAAGGAGATGCAAAGGAGATGAAGTTACTATGCTAAAGAAATGTCTATATAAAAGTTCAGTTAGTAAAAAAAGAACAAACTTAAGACATCTGCTGTACAATATGTTGACTATAGTTAAAAATGGTACATTGTAATCCAGAAAAATGCTAAGGAGTAGCTTTTAGATACCCATACCACAAAATGACAATTATATGAAGTACTATTCACATTATTAGTTTGATTTGGTTACTGTATATGTATGTCTATTTCTATATACATATTATATATTTGTTTCAAAATTTCACACAAACATAAATACATAATTTTCTTCCTTAGCTAAAAATAAAAACAGTATAATTAAATATTTGAAAACTCTGAATTATAACATTAACATGGTACATATCAATAAGTAGGAGTAATAAGATCATTTTTTTCTTCTCTCTTACCCCACAAGCCTGACAACCAAGGTAAAGTTCTGTATCCTTGTACATATGAATGACATAATACCACAATGTTGTTCTCTGATCTCTACATGTGCAATGTGTTATGTGTGTCCAAGAACTATTGAACTTTTATTAATAATGTAAAGAATCTTATAAACAAATCATTTAAAAGCCATAATTATAGACATTTCATTTCTTACATAAATTATTCTCCAATTATGTTTTTATTTATTTATTTATTTTTATACCCCATATTTTATTCCCACCCCTATTCACCCTCCAGCTATTCCCCATCCTCTACCTCCTCCCCACCCCATGTCTCCAAGTGCCACGTGGATGTCCTCACTCCCCACCCCACCAAACCTCTAAACTCCCTGGGGCCTCCAGTCTCTTGAGGGGTAGGTGCATCATCTCTGAGAAAACACAGACCCCACAGTCTTCTACTCAGATCAGCTGGTATACGCTTCCTGGTTGGTGGTCCAGTGTTTGAGAGATCCCTGGGGTCCAGGTTAATTGAGACTGCTGGTCCTCATACAGGGTCGCCCTCTCCTCAGCTTGTTTCAGCCTTCCCTAATTCAACAACAGGGGTCAGCTGCATCTGTCCATTGGTTGGGTGCAAATATCTGCATAGGACTCTGTTTGTTGGGTCTTCCAGAGTACTGTCCTGATAGATCCCTTTTTGTGAGCACTTCATAGCCTCAGTTATAGTGTCAGGTCTTGGGGCCTCCCCTTGAGCTGGATCCCACTTTGGGCCTGTCCCTGGAACTTCTTTTCCTCAGGTGCCCCCGATTTTTATCTCCATTTCTCTAATTCTTTCAGACAGGAACACTTAATGATCAGAGTTTTGACTGTGGGATATCCCCCCTCTCCCTCACTTGATGTCCTGTCTTCCTGCTGGAGGTGGGCTCTATAAGTTCCCTCTCCCTACTGCCAGGCATTTCATCTAAGGTTCCTCCCTTTGAGTCCTGAGAGTCTCTCACTTTTCCCAGGTCTCTGGTGCATTCTGGAGGGTTCCCCTACCTCCTATCTCCCAAGGTTGCCTTTTCCATTCTTTCTGTTGGCCCTTGGGGCTTCAGTCCTTTTCCCTCTCCCCAATGACAGATCAGGTTCTCCTCTACCCCTGTCCCTCCCCTGCTCCACTCTCCTCAACTGCTCTGAGTGCAGCTGATCCTCTAGGATGGGTCATGATATGGTGTCTTCACTGGAGCAGATCAGCTGAGAGTCTGCCACAACAAAAACGACTGGGCAGAAGGAGAGAAAAGGATGGAAGCAAAGTGGTATCTGGAGGGCCGGGATTTGGGTGGGGTCCTGAGTCCACTGGGCTCCCAGCAGCATCTCTGGGACTCCAGAGGTGGGGATTCTTACCAACTGCTCTGAGTGCAGTGGAATCTCTAGGATGGATCAGGATATGTTGTCTTCCCTGGAGCAGACCTGCTAAGAGTCTGCCTAAGCAGAAAGGACTGGGCAGAAGTCCAATTATGTTTTTTATTTACAATTTGAAAGGAACACTGTCTGCCCAAATGAAAATAGTTCAGTAAAATTATATATGTATATTTATAGACAAAATTTAAAATTATGCATATTTATATACTGATTTACACATTTTATATTTATCATGTAACTAGTTAGTAGTATGGTTTCTTGTGGCTTTTATCAGATGCCATCATTGCTTTTTTTCCCTCCTTCTGTATTTACTTCCCTCCAACCTCTCTAAAGAGCCCTGCTTTTCCCATCTTCCCTATTTGACCACCTGTATCCTGCTATTCCCTTTTCCCATCTTCTGTATTTACTCCCCTCTGTTTATTATAAATGTTTTGTGTTTGATGTTTATTTAGGTACACACATACCACACTGCATACAAAGCTGTGAAAGAATATCTTTTGGAATCAGTTCTCCCCTTTCACCTTTAGATGGATACAAAACAGGAACTCAGGTTCCCATCCCTGTGAGGTAAGCATCTTTACTGTTGAGCCATCTCACTGGCTAAAATATTGTTTTTTCTTTATGTATCAATGTCAAAGTACATCATACTATTATGGTCTTATTTGGTTTTCCAACCATTTAGAGTGCATTTTGTCCTGAATGCTAAGATAATAATAGTTGTCGGCTGGCATATCCTACCACTATTGTAATTTTTGTGGAAGCAACTGTTTACATTTATCATTCCAGGAAATGTAATTTAGAATTCTCTCTCACCTTTAATAAAARTACTTTGTGATGATAAATTTTAACTTACAAAAAAGTTTTTAGGTCAAGATAACATTTAAGGATAAGGAGGTTAGCATGTATAATCAACTAATAAAAATCATATTTTCTATTTTCAAAATTTTTATACAGTGATTTTGTTAATGTATTTTCTTTTCCTTGGTCCCTTTCATATCCTTCCCACCTTTCTACCCACCTAAATCCTTGTTATTTATCTCTCTTAAAAATAATCAAAATATAGACCAAAGCAAATAAGCACGCGTGCGCACACATACACACACACACACACACACACACACACACACACACACACACACACACCATTTTATGATGACCATCTGGCTAGCTGTTCCTGAGCATTGTGCCTGTCCTAGATTGTGGTTGATATGCCTTGTCACTGTGCGATTGAGGAAAATTGATTTTTTTCTTCTCCCAGCAGCTATCACTTGTTAAAAGTTTCTTGTTTAGGGGTGGGACTTTGTGTCTACTTTCCCTTCTCCATCCTGGACTTTTGCCTGATTTAAACGTATGCAAGTCTTATGCATGATATCACAGTCTCTGTGATTTCATAAGTGCAGCAACCCTGTTGTATCTGGAAAGCACTGTTTCCTAAGAGTCATTTACTGAATTTAGCTTCTACACTCTTCCTCCATCCTCTTCCACATAAATTCTGAGTCTCGAGAAAAGGAAAGTGAGAACACTTTCCCATTTAGGAATGAGTATTCCAAAATCTCTCACTCTTCATTTTGTCCTGTTGTGGGTGTTGGTAGTAATTATCATTTATGGGTGAAAAATTTTTTGAGGGTTGAATATTGCAGTAATCTAAAAGTATAGCAATATGTCATTAGGAGTCATTTTAATGTTATTCTTATTTAGGAAATACTGTCAGTTTTCTGCTAGTGCCCATGTTCTATCCAGTTTCAGGTTCTTGATCATTTTAGCAGTTTCTGTTCCCTGGAGTGGGATTTAGAAATAGTTGGTTACTTCCAAAACATTTTTGTCACTATTATGCCAATGAATATATCTTCTAGTCAGGTACTTGTGGTTCATAAATGTGTGTGATTAATTATAACTTTTCTCCTATGTCAGTATATGTAATAAGTTCTAGCTCTATGAACACTAGTAAGTAGGGATGAAATTTAAAGGTCAACATCAGCTTAATTTCTTCATATTTGATGACATAATTATATAGTGTCTTTAGTGTAATGTCTTATGGTTAGGTTGCAGAGAGTAACCAATAGAATTAAAAGTATCCTATAATTTTGGGGGAGTCTATAGGACTGCTTTTGTCGACAACTCAAAAACGTGTAAATTCCTGGTAATAGGCATTTTATGTGGTAACATATGATGTCTAGTTGGACTACTATCTCTCTTGTTATATGGTAAATCCATTTAAATTCTTTTTTATATATGATTATATTTTACTAAGCTTCTATAGTAATAGGCTCAAATATACCTTTTCAAATTACCTTTAGACTTAATTTTCTATTATCGCAGTCCCTCTTGAGTATGCCCTACCATCCCATTTACCAGTTAGTCTTCCTATTCTAGTTTCCCCTTTATCTTTCCCTTACATTCTGTTCATACCTTACTAGATACATAACCTCTGTGAATATTCTAAGTGAAACATACAAATCTAAAATCTCAAGATTAGGACTTTTCAAATAGTGTTTCAAGAAATTCTGAAGACCATACATAACTTGGTCATGTAGAACATGGAGAACACAGGCCGGTACAGAGCTAAATGATTCATTCCCATTGGCTAGCTTTCATAGCACCAGAAGGGCCTATGCAAGCTACAGGAGTAAAAGTTATTATCATCATACTTATCTATGAACACTGACAGATACAACAATCATTGGCCTGGCAAGACACATCCACTGGTACTTCATATTCAAAACTTACTTCATCTTCCAGAAATTAAGCTCAGTATCCATTAGTTCCTCATTCCTTCTAGCTCTGGTGTCACCCATTCTACATTCTATAGACTTGATTATAGTAGGTAGTTCATGTAAACTGAACATAAACAATATGTGTCTTGTTATAGCATATTATTTCTGATAGTGTTCTCACCATTTTATATTTCAGCCAACACTGTATGTATGAGGGATTATATACCTCAGTAATAATTCTTCCCAATTTTTATAGTAGCTTATGATAAATTAGATTTCCATTTTAAAATGATAAGTAATATCAAGCATGTTTCCTTGTAAATATAGACAATCTGTACTTTTTCTTACAGAATTTTCATAATTAAAAAATTGTGTTCTGTGTAGATTGCAGTACAGAAAGTGTGTGAACATCAGAGGTGGCTTGTGGAGGGAAGCTGGTTCTTTTCTTCCACCATGTGGGTCCAGGGAATCAAACTCAGGTTGTCATGATTGGCAGTGGCCACTTTTTTGCACTGAAAATCTCCCCAGTCTGTGTGCGTGTGTGCGTGCGTGCGTGCGTGCGTGCGTGCGT
>BDUI01003792.1:106896-117666 GCA_002335545.1 Apodemus speciosus
AGGAAGTACACATCAGAAAGATGACTAAATGTCACTGAACATGTGTCAAGGTTGGTTATTTTAATAATGCATAACCATGAATGACTGTGTACAATAGAAGGAAATATGTGTATTCACAAAATCAAATAACCTAGTCTTCAATTCTGGTGATTTTGAAATGGTACCTTTGGTAAAATTACAGGTTTTGTGTTGCAATATTTTAAAAGATAATACTAATAATGGATTTGTATCTCACAAAATTACAGTCAGTATTATGGTAATTATATATGAAAAGGACTTAGAATATGGCCTATTCATGGACATATTCTCTTATTTTCTCTTACAGGCAGCTTTCTTATGCTGTACATTTATTATAAAATATTATATGCCCATTAAAATGTTGGTAGATAATACTTAGCAATTTGGTTAATCACACATAATGCTATGTTAAAATCCAGTGTAGGTAATTGCAAACAAATTTTGTGTCTTTAATATAGATATATCCCCAAGCATAAAAACATGAAACAAGCACAAGCAAATAATAGCAAACACTGTAACTATTTCTGTAAAGAAGCATCTACAGGAGACTTTTCTTTTCATTCTGTTCACAGTTGAATTTTCCTAGTTTTGCACAATTAATGCTCTCTACTTTTTATATGGATGTGCATATAAATTATAGCTATATTTTTATGAGGAACTTGGCAAAACAAAAGGATAAATGCTATATCTTGAAATCAGGATGGATCAATATAACTATGACAAAATCACTAATTTAAAAGATAAATTAGAAGTTTTTCAAAATTAAAAATCAAACCACAGTATTATGTAGAAATTGTATTTTAGATAAAATATCCAAAGGAACTTAAATCAATCTATTTAAAATAATATCAGCATCCCCTTGCTACTTGCAATGTTATGAATAACAACTAAAACAGTTAATCTGTGTCCATCAAGGGATGAGTAAAGAAAACTTCTTATATATACATACATTACAAAATTAAATCCTAAGAATGAATCTGAAAGTAGAATTATTTTCCCCTATGCAGTTTTATTTAGATGAATAAAATTAAATTTATATATTGCTCTATTGTATAACTATGCATAATAATAATAAAGTACATATTTTAAAATAACAGAAAATAAATTTTAGATATCTCACCTAAAAATATAGTAAAGATCTATGTGTGGTGGATCACATCTACAGTCTCAGCACTTGAGAGTTAAGACAGGAAGTCAGCATGAGCCTGGGGTCAACCTGGACTTCATAGTGAGTTCCAAACCACCCTATGATAAAAGTAAAGCACTGTTTCAAAGCACATAAACAAAAGAGAGACTGAAAGATGCTGGACAATGCCTATGTACTAGACAATGGAATCTCCAATAAATTAGCTGAGTATTGTTGGAGAGCAGCTACTTTGTTAGGTGGATGACATTGGAAAGGTACTGGTTGACATAGCCAGGAAATAAGAGGGTAGTTTGGGAAGTATAATAGAAAAAATATTAAATATGTTCAGATACTATTATTAAGGTTAAACTGTTAACTTCTCTGCTACCAGTTAATGTTGGTCTATACTTTCTTAATTTTTGCAGGTCATGGATCAATTAGAGTGGATCACAACCATCCACAATGCCAACAGGGTATCTGACATCTTCTTTGGGCTTCTAGACATACATGAACTGCTCAAATTCAAACAAGTGGATATAACCTACATATATTGGTCAATGATATTAAAGAAGTAATAAAGACACACAGAGAGAGAGACAGAGAGAGAGAGAGAGAGAGAGAGAGAAATGATGTAGGCTTAGATGAATTTATTACTAAAGTCTACCAGACCATTAAAGAAAAACTAAGACCAATGTTCATCAAACTGTTTCATAAAATGGAAACTAAGGAAATGCTACCAAAAAACTGTTTATGAATTGAGTGTAAGTCTAATACAAAAATGAAAAGAAAATAGATAATGATTAAAAATATGAACAAAAGTATATCCTGGATGAACGCAAACATAAAAAAAAAAATGGGATGACCTTTTCTGACATCAACAAGAGGAGAGGCCATTGGTCCTCTGAAGGCTTAATTTCCAAGAATAGGAAAATGTATGTTCCAGAATATGGGAATTAATTTTGGGGGTGTGTGAGCATGGAGAGTGGGGATGGCATAGGGGTTTTTTGGAGGGGTAACACAGAAAGGGGATACCATTTGAAATGTAAATAAAGCAAATATCTAATAGTTAAAAAAAAAGAAAAAAGAAGAAGAGTATGTAACAGAATTTTTCACTTTTCCCTGAGATTTCTCAAAGAACTTTCTAATGGAAAATCCATTCAATTAAATATGCACAATTAGAGTTTTGCTGAAATGAGAAAGAAATAAAAGTACTATTTATAAATAATTTTCCATATTAAATTCTTCATTGATATATACCAATAGTTAAGTCATCTGTAACTACACATTATAAACCCACATTCTTGTGAATACCTGTAGAAGTCAAGTTTACCTAGCATTCATGCATTAACTAGCATGTGCTCCATCTGTTGGAGCACTTATCCTACAACAATAATGAGGGTCAGATGTGGGCAAAATAGTTTCCTAATAAAGGTCAATGTTGGGTAGAATTTTTAAAAATACTAATGGTTTATTTAAGTAAAAATAAGAATGTTACAGATTCATGGCAGTTAACTGAAGAATCATCAAGTGTATATTCAGTTATCCAAACTGAGGCTTGAATTGAAATTAATAATTTTAGTCTTTTTTATTATACTTTCAAATACTGATCATCTTCAAGTTTCAAGGCTTACATTCATTTTTGCTTCTATTTCAAAATTCTGGGTGAAAGCTACTTTATAATTGCAATGATGAATTTTATATTGTTTCTCCAGCCATGAGAGAACCACAGGTTATGCTTATTGTCTTTGTAGACAGACAAAGAAAACTAATGATAATTAATACGTGCTTGGTTACCAACTTTATATAGTCTTCTTAGATAAATTATAAATTGCTAAGTTTCACCTTTCATATTTATTCTCTTCTCTTTTCTTGAACAAACATGCTGAGGAATCCAAAGGATTTGAGAGCTATAATAAAGTTAAAGGCTATTTTCTGCTAACTAAATTTGTTTCTTTAACCAGGAAAGTGATCATGAAAGAAAAGATAAAGAAGAGAGATATTTGCCTGCTTTACAAATTCTCAGAACTTTCATGGAATGCTTAACCAAGAGCTATTCCAGTAGACTATGTTCTTTGATACTGTTCTTTGTTCCCTGCGTGCAGTTGAAAAGACTGCTTTATTCTTGGTTATTTTTCTTGATTATGATGTCTATGGAAACAAAGAATACTAATGAATAAATAAAAAAAACATGACCATGAATAAAATAAAATCACTGCATTAAAAATGAAATGCATCACACCTATGAATTCTTTCAGTCTGATGGAGTAAGTCAGTTAACAAAAGAAATTAAACAGAAATGTACACAGAAAATTATTGAAATTCATTTGAACTCTAGCACTTATTAAGAAGACATTATGCATTTGATTTGTTCTATAATGTTTAAGCATCACCAAAAGATGAGTTAGTTATTTAATTAATTCAGATAACAGTGATAATTGTGTATATACATACATAAAATATAGAAGTACCACAGTCAGTATATATATATACTACTGAGGAACCATACATGACTTTAGCTAAAATCAAACAGAATATCTGTCTACTTTAAAGCAAGTTACAATGAATAAGTAGAATGACAATCTGAGAAACAATTTGCCAAAATCCTACTTACAAGTTGACAGTGATCAATTACATACTTGCATTAACTGTTTAATTCTAAATAAAATCTGAGAAACTCACTTTATGTATATGTACATAGAAATGTATATTTAGGAGTTAGAAAGGATAATACCAAAGGTCCAAGCATAGGATGCACAGGCCCTGGATTCAATCTCCAGCACCAGTAAAGAGAAAGAAGAATAAAATTAAAAACTTTACTCATTATTAAGATGCATACACTATATATGACATTCATCAAATCAGTAATTGAAATATGTTCTCTTTTATATTGGATATTTGACTAAAATATTTATGTTTTTTGTTTTCAGTACTCTTCTAATCACAATTTAACAACAGAAATGTCTTCTCCCTCTGAAAATCTTGAGGAAAGCAAGAGAAAAAACAAGGAGGTTATAAAGATTTCTGAATGGAGTTCTTTTGTTAGGGCAACTAGGATTAGGAGCAATGGAGAAATAGCAATAATTTAAGACATTGATTTCTTTATAGGTTAAATGAGCCATCTCACAAACTGAAGAAGCAAAGATTTCTAAATGATTTACCATGAAGACTTAGTTATAGAACAAAATCAGACATGATACATAGAAAAATGGTGAATTAGGACACGAAAGCAACTGTGATAAACTCTCTAATCAGTGTGTTCTGGGCTGGGGAGACAGCTGAGAGGATAAAGTAGCTTCAGGAACAAATTTAGTTACCTAAGTTTGAACTTCAAAACCCATGCATAGGTGACAAGAGAGCAGACTCCAAGAAAAGCTAATATTTGACCTCCATTTGTTTGTCCTCACATACAATCTCCCTCCTAAATATATCATGTATATACATTAACGAGCACAATAATAATAAAAATCATTTTATATGAAAGAACTTAATGTGGGTTCTGGACAAATTGCTCAATGGGTAAGAAAATATACTCTTAAATCCAAGCAATAGTGATGATACAAGGGCAGTTTAAGGAAGAAAGGGATGCAAATAGAATAAAGATAGAGAGGTACAAATTTTGTAAATTCATCATATTCATGAAATAAATTGTCAAAAAACAAGTTTTGCAGGCAAATGAATGGAACTAGAAAATATCACCCTGAGTAAAGTAACTCAGACCCAAAAAGGCCTGCATGGTACTTACTCACTAAGTGGATATTAGCTAAAAAAAAAAAAAAAAAAAGACAGAATACCCAGGATACAAGCTGCAGAACTCAAGAAAGTTAACAAGCCAAAGGGCCCAATTGAGGATGCCTCAATCCCACATGGGAGGGAGAAGAAAGTAATCATGGGGTGGGGGCAGAGAGGAGGGTCCTGGGTGGGAGAGGGGACAGGGAAAGAAAAGTGGGGAACATGATCAGGTATCAGGGGTTTGGGGGGGAAGAGGACTGAAGCCCTGAGGACCAGCAGAAAGAAAGGAATCAGGCAACCTTGGGAAGTAGGAGGTGCTGGACCCGCTAGAATGTACCAGAGACCTGGGAGGTGAGAGTTCTCGCGACTCAAAGTCAAGGACCTTAGATGAAATGCCCAACAATGGGTAGAGTAACCTCCTCCAGTAGAAAGACAGGACATCAAGGGGAGGGATGAGGTTACAATACCACAGCCAAAAGCTCTGAACCATAATTGTTCCTGTCTGAAAGAACTTTAGGGACAAAAATAGAGAAGAGCCTGAGGGAAAGGAGGTCCAGTGACAGGCCCAAAGTGGGTCCCAGCTCAAGGGAGGCTCCAAGGGCTGACACTATTACTGGTGCTGTGGTTTGCTTATAGACATCCTCTTGGAGATTGGAAGAAGGTATTGTATGAGGAACAGTCAGAGGGCAGACCAGGATGGGAATAACGACCGTACTGTAAAAGAAGATTAAAGAATAATTAAAAAAATAGGAAAGAAGAGAAGAGAAAAAGAAAAGAAAAAAGAAAAAGAGCACTGAAAATAAAGGCATGTCATTCTTTCAGATGATTTGAGCTTGATTTTGAATACCCACATGAAGCAACTCACAACTACACATAACTCTACGTTTAAGAGATCTGACAACCTTATCTGGTCACACATACATGTGCATATTAAAACATTCAAACACAGATAAATAAAATATTCTTTTTAAAAGAAGCCAGTATGCTCTTAATTAAGACAAACTATTAATAATTTTCAAATACTTCATATTGTAATTTCTCATTAAAAGTCTCTTTTCAAATAGATTTCATGCATTGTGCTATGGTAGTCAACACCAATCCCAGGCCTCTAGAGGCTGAGACAAGAGAATTTCATGTTTGAAGTTAGCTGTTATATAACAAGCATGTCTCAAAACAATAAATTAATTAAAATAAAACATAAAAATGAAGCAAGTGTCTATAAAATAATTTTGGAAGCTTAACTTACTGTATGCTTAATGCTATGTTTTTGTTATTAGCTTTCTTTGGCTATTTTAAATGTATTGCAGTAGAAGATCCATACCAATCCACAAATGAGAGATATAATCCTGCCTTGTGTTCATCTCATAATCATTGCAAAGGAATAGTCAATGACCTCTAGGTAAATACTCGCCCTTAAAGAACTTGCATGTCAAAGGGTAGGTAAGAACCTGCCTTTGTGTGGCTTGGTGAAGAAGATTTGGGGAGGGGGTCCCAAAAAATATAGACTTTATCTTAATGAGAAAAAGTGCTAATAACTAGTATACTTCCCTCTCATTCATACTTCAATCCACTTTATTACCTTTTCCAATTCCTTCTCACTTAAGCGATTAATTATCAAAACTATTACCTCTTTAAAAAGAAAGATTACTTTTTTCCCCAATCAGTGCTATAATGCCAATATCTCTGTACTACTAGGGATACAGAAAGTTTAGAAATGGTTTCTGCTGCAAATTATTATCAATGCTGCTCAATGCACTCATGTCTCCTGTCCCCCCTACACACACACACACACACACACACACACACACACACACAAGTAACGGGGACACAAATACAAATAAAGGTAACACATGAAATAAACAACAAAAAATGGAAACAGGAATCCATACCTACCTAACACACATGCAAAACAACAGAGAAACACAAATTTAACCAACTCACTATGATACCTTATTGAGCTCAAAACTCTTCATTACTGGAAAGTATGTGATAATAAGAAAGCTGAAATGGCAGAAAAATTCAGAATTCAACATTTAAAGAGGATCGTGACTGCACAGAAGACACCAGTAGGCAAATATGAAGTATAGCATTAGATAAAATAAAAACATTCAAAAACCATGGAGGAAAAATTGAACACAAATTTTTAAATTTTGAAAAATAAAAAATTCTATAGATGAATTACTCAAGTAAAATTCATCTGTAATGAACTAGACAACACAAAGTAAAAGAAATTATATCTGGCCTAAAAAGCAAATAGATCATGACTGAGATTTTCAAACACTCTATACTGCATTCAAGAGTGATATTCAAATAATTTTGTTACAGATAGAGCTAGTATAATATTTAAAAGGCATAAACACACCATCCAATAACATCACAGCATTTCCCCCAAATCTAGAAAAAGAAACAGATCTTCAATTAAAAGGGGCATTTAAGGGCCTCAAATAAACATGGCCAGAGAAAGACCTCAACACAGCATATCAGTAGTCAAAATTTCAAAATTAAAAAAAAGGAGAGCAGTAACATTAAAAGCTGTGAACAATAAATACAAGCTCACAAACATGGCAAACATCAGATGTCTTTGAACAGCAACCCTAAACCCCAGGCAAGCATAGAATAATAGAATTCAAGCCCTGAAAGTAAATGAATGCCAAACAAGATTGCTATATCCCAAACACTATCATTTAAAATCTTGGCAAAAAGAAATTCAAAAGAGCACAATATGGGACATTTTACAAAAACAAAGCCAGCACTACAGGGAATACTTAAAGGAATACTATATTCAGAGGAAGAAGATATAATCCTGGTTAGATCAGATATATTCTGAAAACCTCCTAACCAAGGACTAATTTTCATGGTACCATATGCACAATACAAGTTTTAAAAGGAGAGAAGCAACCAACAATCCTACTCAGGTTTGGTGCCTGTGATCCACAACGGGCCAGATAACCGTAAGGATGCAGTAGAGGGACGAGAGTATCCTTAGAGCAAGAAACAATGTTATCTTTACTCACATTAAGATATAGTGATTGTGAAAAATGACAACTATTTCCTTTTTGCTCTGTCAAAATTTTAATACTAGAGGCTCAATGTAGAGAGAAACCTCAGGACTCATCTATTCCAAAAAGAACTCTCACATTGCCTTTCTTCCTATATCAAAACATTCCAGTTCACCTATTTGTACATGTTTACAAGAACAGCATGGACTTATTCTTATTTCTTTGAGTTTTTTTGTAATATTTAAAGAGAACAAGTACTTTATAAGAAAAACTAAGTTAAAGCTCCTCTAAACTTTCCTCCATTTCCCCATGCTTTTCTCATCATGCCACCATCTTATTTGTCTTTTATGCAATACCCACTTCATGTCATTATCTATGTTTGATCAGCTTATGTGACAGGGAACTTGTCATGTCCCGAGATGGTCCTTCCAATTTTGGTCAGCTGTGACAGAAAGTTTTTTAATTTAAATTAAATTCACCCTCCTTTAGCTTATTATATTAATTCTTGCCCTTCGAGTCATGAAAATAATAATTGCATTCTTATTCATGATGGTACTCTGTACATTTAAGACTTGAATTCTGACCCAGGTGTGCAATTTTTATCCTTCTTTACACAGGCACAGTCAAATTTTCTTAAGATAAGCCTGCTTTGTTTGTGTGTTTTTTCTCATGTCATGTGAACTTCCTTCTTCATAATATTAGTCATTTCCCTAACTCCTTAATTACTCTTAAATAATGACCAATTTCACTGCTTGACTAAATACGATTAAATCACAATTAAGAGATTTCAATTCACTAATGATCCTCTGCAAATATGGTACTGGTATTTGGACTGTGATTTTCTTGAGGGGGGAGCAGGTGTTTTGTAAAAGGTCTCTCTAAATATTCTTTGCTGTTCTGGAGCTCACTATGTAGAAAAGACTGGCCTTGAATTTACAGAGATCATCCTGCTTCTGTCTCCCTAATTCTGGGATTAAAACTGTACATCACAGTGCCTGGCTTTGGACTGTAATCCCAATAGACCCTAAGAGCCAAGATTATGGGGTTTTCCTTTGTAAGTGTGCATGTGAAATGTAATAAAACACAATGGAATTTTTCATAGTATATTACTTGTTTCTAAATTGAACAAAATTATATATGATGCTACAATTTCAGAATACCAGGCACTTAAGCAAGGAATCTAAAATTATACTTAGTATGTTATCTAATATCTGACATGTATAGGGCAAATAAAATTCTCATTTCCTCTCTTAGACAGGACATATTGGCTACACAGGAGAAAACTATATTACACTGCTTTAATTCATCAATATAATCAACAAAATAATCAACATCATCAATTACCCTAATTGATTTACTTTTTACTAGTATTTTTGTTGAACTAAATCTATTGAAAAGCAGTTGTACTTAAGATATAATAACTAATATCTGTAGATCTGAGTCATTATACCCACTGAATATCTCATCTTTGCCCACTTTATAAAATTATATGTGAGAAAAATAGAATTTCTAGTTTGAAATTAAATTTTATTAAATGTAGTATTCATTTTTCTTCTACTAGGACAGTTTCTAGTTGTTCATACTTATAATTTTCTCAAGAGAGGAAATATTTTTACAGTGGGTATATTTTGTGACTTTTAAGCAGCTTTCAATGAAAGAAAATTGAAAGATTTTTTCCAACTATTTCTTCCCATCTTCCGTTTTCTACCAATTTTTATAAAAAAGATCCTATCTGTTTTTATTAGTTGTTTTGTTGTATTATTCATGTTTTTTATGAAAAAGTTTAAAAATCATACTATTTATTGTGATTCATTGCATGTACAAAATCAAAGTGAGATTGCTTAGATAGTATGTTTTACAACCAAAGAAATGTAAAGGAAAGTAAGTAGAAGATTCACATCAATTATGCAAATAGTATAATTATTTTCTGTTTCCGAAATTGAATTCTCTTTTAACTTTATAAGCGCATTCAAAGCTTCAAATTTCAATGATTCAAAATAACACAGTTACTAAATTAATAGTAAATAAAACAGAGTAATTAGATAATTGAGGTTTTTACAAGTGAAAAGATAATTTAAGTAGGCAACAAAATCTAACTTCTGGCAGTATACATATAAATTCACAGGGTAATTTTAAATATAATTGATTATATTGCTAAATCATAAATATTACTGTCAGGAATGAAGGGTTACATAATGCATGGCATAGGTTTGTGTTTTGTTTTGTATTTTAAGGATCACTGAATTTTTTCAGTTTACCACTTTTTTTGGTTGTCAATCTGCTTGTGTTCAAAGTACAGACAATATTAAGTGATTTTAAAATTTTACAGTTTAGTAGATTTTTCAGTGAGATAGTAATGGTTTTCTCAGCCACATTCCAAGTAATATCAACTATCCTGATTATGTATTTCCCCATTATACTATGAATTTTTAATTAAAGCTTTATTTATTTTTGTTTTACATACATGAGTTCTTTGCATGAGTGTATTCCACTCGCATCACATTCATGGAGTCTTCACAGAGAAGAAGATGGTGTTAGATCACCTGGAATAGGACTTTCAGAGAGTTGGGTGAGCTACCAGGTCAGTGCTAGGAAACAAAACGTGGTTCTCTATAAGAATAGCATGTTCAAGTTTTATCTCCAAGCTTTGTATAGCTATTTAAATAAGTCATTTCTTACTTTTTACAACTGTCTGTCATTTCAATTAGGACTATCAGTTACTTGAGAGTTGGTCCATCCTGTTTTTATATTTCTTTTTTTTTTCTTGGATATATTCTTTATTTACATTTCATTTCCCTTTTCCTGGTTTCCCCGCCCCCCCAGATGTCCCATATGTCTTTTTCCCTCCCCCGGTTCCCCCATTCACCCCTTCCCACTTCCCTGTTCTGGTATACCCCT
>BDUI01003794.1:25020-45024 GCA_002335545.1 Apodemus speciosus
TCAGATCCCATTACAGATGGTTGTGAGCCACCATATGGTTGCTGGGAATTGAACTCAGGACTTAGGGAAGAGCAGTCCGTGAGCTTAACCGCTGAGCCATCTATGTCTCCAGCCCCCCTCTCCCCGTATTTTTCAACAAGCCTGCTCTCATTTGGAATTCTCACCAATAACTTCCTGGACATACCTTTTACCTAGTCATCACGGACAGAAATGGCACTTAGGCCGGACTTCTGCACAGAACTTAACCAGAACTGTTTCTCTATCTACCCCTCGCCCCGCCCCCTTCCATCTAGTTTTTCTGAGACAAGGTTTCTCCGTGTAGCCCCAGGTGTCCTGGAACTCACTCGGTAGACCAGGCTGGCCTCGAACTCAAGAGATCTGTCCCCGAGCGCTGGGATTAAGAGCGTGCCACCACTATGGCTGGCCAGAGCTTCACTTGGTCAGACACAAACACAACACACGCACTCAGCTAGTCTTAATTCTCTTCTTCCTTCAACACACAGCGCCGCGGCGCCAGCCCGCCAGCCCCTCTCGCTCCCCGCGGCCCTGGAGTCACCTGGAGACTCTCCTTCAGTTGTGGGATGAGCATCTTGTAGCGCTGCACAGGATCGAAGTCCTGTTGCTGCTGCTGCAGGAGCCCGCTCTGGGCAGAGCCTACCAGTTGTGTCGGTTGCGGCTGTTGCTGGGGACCCGGACCACCGGCAGAACCCGGACCTGACACACCGGCAGCAGAGGAAACCGCCGCAGCCTGTGGCTGGGGCGCAGCCATTTTCCTCGGAGAGAACACCGGAAACACGTCACAAGCGCGTCTGCTCCGGAGGCTCTTCAGCCCCTTCAGTTGGCTGGCCCCCTTTCCTGGTTAGCCCCGCCTCACCGACGGGTTAGCCAATGGGAGGAGAGGATATGCACTTTTCTCCGCCCTCCCAAATGCGAGGCCATGAGTGGAATATCCATTCACCAATCATGAGAGGAGTTCTCTTACAGCTCCGCCCCTTCACCCCACAGCTCACCAATCGCTGTGAGGGGCTGACCGCACTCTATTTCCCTGAAGGCCTTGCGGCCAGACGCGACCTGTCCAGTCTTGAGCGTCTTGGTCGCAGTCGGAGCGGGAGCTGTGAGTCTGTCCGACGCAGTCCGCGGTTTTGCTTCAGTCACGCCCGAGCCCTTCTCGCCGGTCCCCTTGATCCCGCGCTTCCCCGCGGAGCCCGGAGTCTACGGGAGCCTGTCCTGGGAYCCGGCGTCGCTCAGAGTCGGCACGCCCCTCAGCGTCCGCCCGCGGCCAGCGAGGACGCCGTCCGCGCCGCCGTCGCCTGGTCGCGATGGCGCCCACCATCCAGACCCAGGCCCAGCGGGAAGATGGCCACAGGTGGGCCCGGCACCTGCCGTTCCGTTCCGTTCCCATTTGTTTTGTGAGCTGCCGGCTGGGGACTAGGCCGCGGGTCTGCCCAGACGTCACTGCCTGCCTCGGGTCGGCCTGCGGCGTCGCGCAGCGCTTGCCCCTGACGCCGCGGCGGTCCCCTCCCGGCCCCTGCTCTCCAATTCGGGAGTCCCACCTCGGGGGCGGGGCCCAGTCCTCACGGGAGCCTCGGGCGCGCYCTCCGCGGGGCCGAGCATCCGCCTTCGGGCATTAAGGCAGCAGCCCGGCTGCAGCTCGGGACGCGACCTTCCTTCCCGCGCACGTCTGACTGACTTCTCTCTCTTCTCCCCGAAACCAGGCCCAACTCGCACCGGACCCTGCCCGAGAGGTAAGCTCCCGGCCACCCTCCCCGGCGGGCGGGACAGCGCGCTGCGCCGCCAGGGCCTTCCTGGGCTGCTGCCCTCAGACCGCCTGCCAGCCCGGGCCGGGGTCGCCGCCCAGCCGCACGGGCAGGCCGAGGTTTGCTTTGTGTGATGCTGCGAGTGGCAGCCTTCCTCCGTAGAGGTGCGGGCCTGAGACTAACCCCGGCCCGCAGGCTGGACAGCGGGCGCTGTTACCTGCAGAGCCATCTTGTCAGTCTGAGGCTGTCCCCCCCCCCCAGGGTTTCTCTGTGTAGCCCTGGCTGTCCTGGAACTCACTCTGTAGACCAGGCTGGCCTCGAACTCAGAGATCCACCTGCCTCTGCCTCCCAAAGGCTGGTGTGGCACTATTATTCCTTTTGAGATAAGAGTTTCACTTTGTATCGCTGACTGGCCTGGAACTATGTAAACCTTCACTAGGTTAAACTCTCAAGTGATCTGCCTGCCTCCCAAGTGCAGGGATTAAAGGCCTGTGCCACCAACTTCAGCCATTTATGTTATGTTAAGTAGATGTGTAGGTATGTGCATGTCTGTCGCTGCCTACAGAGGTCACAGGTGTCCGATGTTACAGGCGGTTGTCAGCAGCCTGATGTGGGTGCTAGGAACCAAACTTGGGTCCTCTGCAGGATAAACACTCCCTCTTAACTGCTGAAGTCATCTCTATAGGCCTGCGAGACTAGTTCTCGGACACTGTTTTCTTAGGTCTGGAGTGGTCTGCCGAGTCAAGTACTGCAATAGCCTTCCTGACATCCCATTTGACCCCAAGTTCATCACCTACCCCTTCGACCAGAACAGGTAGGACTAAACTCAAGAATGGAAACACTACTAAGAAATAGTTCATTGAARGCAAGGACTGCTTATTTCATAGCCTCAACCTCCCTTGGACTGGCACATAGGAGGTGCTCAGTAACTAATAGAGAAAGCAGCATACAATACCCTTCTTACTCAGAAGCTGCTAATGCTGGACACTTGCATTCTGAGTTCCTCTCCATAGAAGCTTAGCTTCTAGGAAGGCAGCATGTTGGGGCGTGAAGGTGGATCATAAAAGTGTAACAGGCATGTTTTCCCACCCAGGTTTGTTCAGTACAAAGCAACCTCCTTGGAGAAACAGCACAAACATGACCTCCTGACTGAGCCAGATCTGGGGGTCACCATCGATCTCATTAACCCTGACACCTACCGAATCGATCCCAATGGTGTGTGGGGAGACAGGGAGGGTCTGCTCTAGGCCAGCAAAGGCCAGACCTGGGTATCCTTCATGGTCCTCCTGCCCCTCACCCCCTAGTTCTTCTGGATCCGGCTGATGAGAAGCTTCTGGAAGAGGAAATTCAGGCTCCCACCAGCTCCAAGAGGTGAGGTGGTGCCCATAGATAAACTGGGTGGACTTTGCCAAGCATGGTACCCTGAGGTGCCTCGTTTTCCTCTTTAGATCCCAGCAGCATGCAAAGGTGGTCCCGTGGATGCGTAAGACAGAGTATATCTCCACTGAGTTCAACAGATATGGCATCTCCAATGAGAAGCCTGAGGTCAAGTAAGTAACAGGTGGGAAGGGAAGAGAGCAAGACTTTAGAGATGGCCAGAGGCCCTTAATGACATTTTTTTTCACTGCTAGGATTGGGGTTTCTGTGAAGCAGCAGTTCACAGAGGAAGAAATATACAAAGACAGGGACAGCCAGATCACAGCCATTGAAAAGACTTTTGAAGATGCCCAGAAATCGGTAATTGGAGGAATAGAATAGAGGCAAAAGTGTGTCTCAGGTTTTTCCTCTTTCTCACCCTTTTTGTTCCATCAGATCTCCCAGCATTACAGCAAGCCCCGAGTGACACCAGTGGAGGTCATGCCTGTCTTCCCAGACTTTAAGGTCAGACTCGGTGGGAGGCAGGGGCAGCCACTTGTGCCTGTCCAGTCTTTACTAACTTTAGTGTATTTCTATTTCCCAGATGTGGATCAACCCATGTGCTCAGGTCATTTTCGACTCAGACCCAGCCCCCAAGGACACAAGTGGGGCAGCTGCATTAGAGATGATGTCTCAGGCCATGATCAGGTCTGTGGTTCTGCTGTCTACTTTGGTGTGCTCCTTGCTGCCTCTCCTGTATTTGGGTGTTTGTGAGATGGGTTATGATCCTGTTGTCCTCTAGGCTCCTAGCACTCCTCTTGCTTCGGTCATTGGAATGTTGAATGTATAGGCATGTGTCACCACACCCAGCCTTCTTTGCTGTTGACCTTTACATTCTATTCTTCCCCCAAACCAGGGGCATGATGGATGAGGAAGGGAACCAGTTTGTGGCGTATTTTCTGCCTGTGGAAGAGACACTAAAGAAACGAAAGCGGGACCAAGAGGAAGAAATGGACTATGCACCAGATGATGTGTAAGTGGGTTAGAGCTCAGGGTCAGGTTTTAGAATTCAGAAGTATGTCTCCTTTACTCCTCAGGGAGCAGTGGGCTGATTCTGTACCTTCTTCCCAGGTATGACTACAAGATTGCTCGGGAATACAACTGGAATGTGAAGAACAAGGCCAGTAAAGGCTACGAAGAGAACTATTTCTTCATCTTCAGAGAGGGTGATGGTGTTTACTACAATGAGCTGGAGACCAGGTACTCAGCACTGTTTCATGAGTTTGGCTCTTTGTGTGTGTGTTTGTGTTTTAAAGACCATGCAAGAACTATTTTGAAGTCATTTGTACCTAAGGATTTGTTATGTTTAAGAGAGCAGCAGGAGCCTGCTTATATATGTGGGCTGGACTTGGCTCTGGTTCTAGAACCTTAAACCAGAAAGGAAATCTTCACATAACGCAGGATTTTTTACTGCATTATACAGCCATTTTTCTCACACGATAGGCAAGTTCCCCTCCTGTAAGATACATCCTTGGTCTCAATAGTTTTAATAAGCTTTTTGTATATGATGTGTTTATGTTCATACGTGTACATGCTGGAGCCAGAGGCTGCAATCAGTTTTCCTTTGTTGCTCTTTTGTGTGCATGTATGCATATGTGCATAGATCTATGCATGCCATGGTATGCATGTGGAGGTTAGGGGATAACTTGGGAGAAGAGTTATTCTTTCCTGTTCTACCATGGCACTTTACCAACTGAATTATCTCCTATAGCCCTTTCAGCAGGTTTTAAATTCTTGACACAACTTCAAAAGTGTCACCTCAGAACCTTTCTATGAGGGTTGAAAGCTAACTTGTGGTTGTGGTTTGAGTTACTTTGAATATGGCTCTGATCCTGGTGTTTGGCTGGAGATGTGAAAATGGGCAGAGTAACACCACCTTTACTACAATCCAGCTGCAGTCCATTGCTTTCCTACTTAAAAGCCAGAAACCCAAAATTTTGCCATCTTCTTGTTTTTATGCTTTGGATAAGAGGCTTTGGAAAATGGCTGAGCAGCACAGAACAGTGGCTGCTCTTCCAAGAAGACCTGAGTTTATATCCCAGTTCCCTAGAGAATCTGATGCCATCTTGTGGCTTCTTGGGGTACTACAACACAACACAATACACACACATACACACAGGCAAAACACCCATTCACTTAAAATCTTAAAACAAAAAAACCCAGAAAACTTAAAAGTTGGGTAAATCAAATCCATGATAGCATCTGTCATGTCCACGGTATGTATAATTTGTCTTCTGGTATGCTCTGGGTCAAATATTGGTAGGGAACCAGGTGTAGACTAGTCCCAGTGGAGCCTAACTCCCCTTCTGCAATTGTTCACTGTAGGGTCCGTCTCAGTAAGCGCCGGGCCAAGGCTGGAGTTCAGTCAGGTACCAATGCCTTGCTTGTCGTCAAACACCGTGACATGAATGAGAAGGAATTAGAAGCCCAGGTAAGCTCTACTGGCCCAGGATACCCAAAAGGAGTCTAGTGGGAGAGGTCTGATAGACCTATTTCATCTTCTTCCCATTTGCTGATTGATTCCAGGAGGCACGCAAGGCCCAGTTAGAAAACCACGAACCAGAGGAAGAGGAGGAGGAAGAGATGGAGGCTGAAGAGAAAGAAGCTGGGGGCTCAGGTAAAGGACTAATCACATCCTGGGAGCCTGGGAGGGTGGGCAATGGAATCTCACCAGTCCCTACTTCCTCACAGATGAAGAACAGGAGAAGGGCAGCAGCAGTGAGAAGGAAGGCAGCGAGGATGAACACTCTGGCAGTGAGAGTGACCGAGAGGAGGGTGACAGGGATGAGGCAAGTGACAAGAGTGGCAGCGGTGAGGATGAAAGCAGCGAGGACGAAGCTCGTGCTGCCCGGGACAAAGAGGAGATTTTCGGTAGTGATGCCGATTCAGAAGATGATGCTGACTCTGATGATGAGGACAGAGGGCAGACCCACAGGGGCAGTGACAATGACTCGGACAGTGGCAGTGATGGTGGTGGCCAGCGGAGCCGCAGCCAGAGCAGGAGTCGTAGCCGGAGTGCCAGCCCCTTCCCCAGTGGCAGTGAACACTCAGCTCAGGAGGATGGCAGCGAAGCTGCAGCTTCTGATTCCAGTGAAGCTGACAGTGACAGTGACTGAGCCTCAAGGCCTTCTAATGAGATCAGCACAGCCACCATTCTTAGGGCAGGGAAGCACTTTTCTAGTTAAGTTTTGTGAACCTTTGTCCCTACCCCTCAATCTTTGCTGTTAATAAATCTAACTTCTCTTGACTTAATCTCCCAAAGTCTCTGTTCCCCTTCACATCATCTGCCCCCCCCACCCCCAAGTGCTCAAGGATCCCCAGGATTCACAGGAAATGCATCATAAGAAAAATTAGAGTCTTTTTGGTTATTTTGGTTTTTTTTTTGTTTGTTTGTTTTCCAAAATAAGCCCAGACCATTAACAATTGAAACTCCAACAAATAAGTCTTCTCCAACAGCGAGAAAAATGTACAGTTACTCAAAGCTGATTCTGCCAGTGGGGCTGGGGACAGAAGTGGGTAGGGTAGGGTRAAACCACGGAGGGGAATGGGGGTGGGAGGGTCAGGGTCCTGCCTGTCAGAGTGAGGCCGCCTGCGTTCTGCACTCTGCTGTCAGGTGGGTGGGAAGCTCTCGCCTCCCTCTCGGGGAGGGTATCCCTCATCACCTTCCAGTGCCAGGCAGGGTCAGTCACCCTGATGGGAAGTGAACGAGACAAGACTAGACCGACCGGCTTGTGGAGGTGAGGGTCCCATGAGAGGGACACCCTGCTTATTCCAAACAGGTGGCCTCTCACCCCACTTCCCACTGTTAGTGGGAGGGGCCGGAGAAGCCTGGGAGTTAAGAGGGGGAATGAGCAAAGGCACAGAAACCTGGAGGGCCGGGGTGGGGACTTGCATAGGTTGATGAGTGTGCAAGAGGTACATAAATACACCTGACACCCCGCCCAGCCCGGCACTGGGAGAGGTGGTGGGGACCACAGGCAGGTCCCCAGGGCCACTCTACCCCCTGGCTTCTTCTCCCTCCCTGGGCTCAAAGCAGGGGAGGTCCACAGACCAGGAGGCAGGGGCAAGGTCTGGGGGGGTGGGCTGATAGTACAGGGAAGGCTTTCTTTTTTTCCTTTTTTTTTTTCTTTTTTCTTTTTTTGGTTTTGTTTTTCCCAACATTTTGTATCTTTAATAACATACACAATGGTTACCAGCCATATTCATAACAAAAGTTATTCATAAAATGTATCTAAAAATAACATTTTTTTTCCTTTTCGTGTGAAAAGCTTGAGAATGTCCCAATGAGGGTGTAGGTTGAGGGGGAAAGAGGAGTTTGGAATAGGGGACCCTGGCTTCCCCACAGCCTGAATCCCAAATTCCCTCCCTCCACCCGGGCCCCAGCACCAGCCCTCATCACGAACAGGGAGGAGAGGGTTTATGTGACTCAGGCTGGGCTGCACCTCTGGGTTATGATATAGTGTTCCACTTACATGAGGTCATGACATAATGGGTGTGGGAAAGGTAGACAGAAAGAGAGTGTAGGCAAGAAAACAAAAACCCAACACTCCCCCTTCCCTGGTTCTTACCCACAAGTCTTGCCAACAGACCTGGGGAACAGAGAAGGGTTAGGCTGGTGGGGGAAAGGGACATTAAGGCAACAGACTTCCTGACCTCACTGCGGGCCTGGGGCTGCCCACCTTCAACCTCTGCATCTGGGAGCCGGGGTTGGGATGGGGAAGGGCAGGGGGCTCTGCAGGAGGGGGCTCTGCCCTCTCCTCATAAAGTTCAGGCTCCCCCTGCCACTGTCCTGGCTCAGAGAGAGGCCTGGGGATTCTAAAAATGACAGGGAATGATCAGAGAAAAACCGTTAAGAACTATATAAATATGTATCTTAAATAGGCCTAAGAAATTAATTGTAGAGAACCTCTGATAAACAGGGCAAGAAAAAAAGGAAGGTGGTGCCTGTCCGGGGGAATGGTAGGAATGGTGAGGGTGGGGTAAGGGAGAGGGCTCTTCTCCAGGGACATACTGGTGGAGCAGGCTGTCCACACTGCTCATTCCCCATTGTCATGTGGCTGAAGGGCAGGCTGCGCAAAGCAGCTGTCAGTTTGTCTCTGAGGAGGTCTGCTCTCTTGGGGAAGGACGGGTGTCAGCAGTCTGAAGGAGGCAGGGGTAGAATGGGGCCAGTGGGGGATTCGGGAGGGAAGGGGCAGGCAGTCTGGCCAGTCCTTGCCTCTGGCTGCCCTCTCTGTCCCCGGCCTCAGCTGAGATCCCTCAATGGGCCTGGGAGTGAGCAAGGCGTGTGCCAATGTTAAACAAAAGTTAAGAGGATGAGTAGAAAAATATCAGAATGTATAGCTGCGCCAGCCCACCCTCTCGCTGCCGAGAAGAAGCCTGTTGGGGGATGGCCCCCGCCCGCCGCCCAGGGAGCCTATGGGTGCGCTGGGCTGTGGGTCCCGTCAGATGGTGGAGGTTTTGTCTGTCCCATCTGTGGTGAGAAAGGGAGGAAGGGAGGAAGGTCAGGAGCTGGTGGGAGTCCTGAGCAAAGGCACTCACATAGCATGTCATCCCAGGCGGACCCTCCCTGGAGTCTGGCCTCCCCTTGGGACCCTCAGGACGGCTCCAAGTTGCTAGGTTCAGAGCTGGAGATGCTGGGTAGGTGGGAGCTAGGTCAGGGGAAGAGGAAATGCTCACCACCCAAGGCGTGTTCTGTCATGCTCAGACACAGAGACTCCAGGGTGGGATTGATCTCCAGGTCAGGCCCAGGTACCGGGCAATCTGAGTGGGAGAGAAGAGAATGGTGGAGCTGAGGGGAGGGMCAACCGGAATGGAAAGAGGGAAGGGCTGGGAGACAGAGATTGTTGGCATGGGGTTGGAGCCAAGGATAAAGAGCCCAGAAAGCAAGCATACAAAGGGGTGGAAGACATGGCTGAGAAGAGACAAAGATAGGCCTAGGGATGTCACAACGCAGACAGGGAGACAGCCAAGGTCAGTAGGAGTTGGGTAATGCAGAAAAGGCTAGACTTTTCAGAGAGGAAGTGATGTGAAGCCGAGGGAGTGTTCTTGGAGGCCATGCACAGGCTCTGACTATTTTGGACAGAGACTCAAGTTGCCTTGGGCAGTCTGGGCAGACACTGGGCAGCTTCTTGCTGGTTGATGGCCCAAGCCCACTCTCTGTGCTTGGTGTAAAGCTAAGCTAAAGCCCTTCCTGTGCCTACCTGGACTTGTTCCAGCAGACAAAATGTAATCCAAGCAGGCACAACAAGTGGCGCAAAACAGGACAGCAGCTATGAAGCCTGTCCTCAAAGTAGTTCTCAAAAGACCTCTTTAGCACGTGCACAAGCTCAGGTACCACGGAGATGGCGAAGTACTTTGCCTCATCTCAGGACATCTGAGCTGTACTCTAGGGTCTGGCTCCTATCTTAAGCCTCATTTTCACCCCAGTCACCCTAACCTTGAAGTTAGGTCCCAGGGAGACCTGTTTCTCTAAAAAACAACTTGAACACTCTTTCTAGCTGAGTGGTGACTGGGGAGGTGCGAGCACATCTGAGCACCCTTTCATGAGGATCAGGAGGGCTGCCTAACGGGCTGGCACATGTGTTGGAACAGTTCCTACCTTTTGCACCCATGGCACACCCATTCACTCAACACCATCTACACAACAAATAGCCCTACAGTGTGCTAAGCCCCACCCTAAGATGAACAGACAGATCATCTCTGAGGCCACAAATGGAGGCCGCCTACAGTATTTCATCAAATCACAAACTCTACTGGCTATAAAGTTTCTGGCTGCAAGAATTTATCTCACCTCCAAATCTAAGACCTGTCCAGAGCAGCTCATTGAAGCCAGCTTCCCGTCATAAATGTCACGCCTAGTCTAAGTATGCAAGAGTACACCAGCCAGAAGCCACTCCTGCCTTGTCCAGTCAAGCAGGGATCCAGAGCTGGCATAGTTTTGATCTGCCACATGCCACTCAACCCTCCTGACCTCTGACCTCCGGGCTGATGTGAGCAGAGGGGAATGAGCCCACTTTCACCACAAAACCTCATTAAGAGATGTAATCATTGGTTCCATTGGTCACGACCTCTGACAGAACACAACTGTCAGGTGGGCTGACAGGTTACAACTCTTCTGCAAACCTTTCACTGACCCCTCAGATTTTAACCCTTCTGAATTTTAAGTGAGCTTATAAAGAGATAGTGACAGACCAATACCAACACTGAGACCTTGGCATAAGGAAGGAAAGACATGCAAACGGGAGCTAAGATACTCAGTGAAGGGGAGAGCCCTGATAGACTTAATGGACATCTAAGGGAAATGCCTCCCTAGAGATGTAGGGAGATGGAGGATGGCGCAGAGCCTGCTCCAAATCCAGAGGGGAGAGGATGTGACGTCAGGTGAGCAGACAAAAGTCAACTAAGGCGGTGGCCAGGCTGAATGACTGAGGACAGGCAAGGACCTCACCTGGAGGGAACATGAGAATGGCCTGGGGTGACGAGTGAACCGGGAGCGAGTGAGTGCGCTGCACAGAGCTGCGGCTCTGGCTGGGCATGCTGTTGCTGCCTCCAGGATTGGCAAACCACAGGTTCTACACAGGACACAGGGAGCAAGTGTCAGGGTGAACAGGAGAGGCCCAGGCCCAAACATACATCCCAGTACTGCCACCTCACCCCCAGAACACCTGAACCTGGACAGCAGTTGGCTCACCTGTCGGCCCTGACCCCCAAGACTGGGGCTGGTAAGGGCATGTCGAGGAGAGACACCCCCAATGCCTGAAGGGCTCAGGAGGCCCATCCTGCCAGGTGGTAATGCCCGAGGAGGCATTGGGAACTGCCGCTGGGTCCGCCGGGCCACACCCATCCCCACAGAGCCAGCTATGGGGAGAGAGTTGGAGCCAAATGCCCAGCTGCCAGAAAGCAGAGTACAGGTTGTTAGCTTAGGCAGAAGGTCCTATCTCCTGTCTTTCCCACAACTCCAGTGGGGAGGACAGAACAGCAATCTGCTCACTTGACCACGCCCTTGTGCCCTACACTTCTGTTTCTTCCTGACCCAAGGTGGAGGTGGGGAGCACAGCGAGGTTTCCTTGTACCCTTGTTCAAATGTCACTTTTCAATAAAGAAATGTGTTATCTGGTGTGAAAGGGACCTCAGAGCCTTCTGCATACAGGTAAGGAGACAAAGGTATAGGAGCAGGATCTATTTGACAGACACATGCTAGGTTTTTGTCACCTGAGCAAGCGTCCATGTGGTGCTGGGGACAGCAGCCAGGCTCTGCACACAATGGCCGGCCTCGCACACTTGTTCTGTTAACAGCTGGACCGGACTCGCTAGCTGCCTTTCTTTGCTCTTTATTCTAGAAGTCAGGTAACATTCCTGATATCTTTTCTCTCTGGAACACAGAGCTATATACAGTGGGTCTACAAGATGTCTGGCAGGTAAAGGTGCTTGCCATCAAGACTGATGACCTGAGTTTGACCCCTGGAACCCCAATGGTTTAAGGAGAAAACTGACTTCTAAAAGTTGTCCTCTGACCTCCACATGTGCACCACGGCATGGGCATACCCACACACAGACCGTGAGAGAGAGAGAGTATTGGGCTGTGACCTGCAGGCCCTGCAACAGCTGCAGAGCAGTTCATGGTTCTGCTTAATACCTACTTCTATGCCTTACGGCATGAAAGCAAAAGCTCCCTCTTTTCCCCATTCAAAGCCCACTGTGGCTGCCAATGGCCATGATACAGTTTCCCTAAAGAAGCCTCTCCGGACTGAAGGCCTGTTCTCCTTCTTCAGGGCCCCCATCTCTTAAACTCTTCTGAAAGGTAATCAAATGGCAGTGCCTTTCCACAAATCAAGCTCTCTTTCCATGAATTCCCACCTCTTCATTCTCCAAATTGTAGAAATCTCCTTGCCTCTGCCTCCTGAGTGCTACGATTAAAGTCCTGTGCCACACCACAATTAGCCTTTTTTTTCTCTTCCCTCCCTTTCTCTTTTTGGTGTTTATGAGACAGGGTTTCTCTGTGTAGCCCTTACTGTTCTCGAACTCAGAGATCCAAGTCTCTCTGCTTCTCAAGTGCTGAGATTAGGTGTGTGTCATTACATCTGGCCTTTTTTTTCTTTTAAGTTGTCTTTCATCTTAATTTTCTAGAAACTCCGTACTGGGTAATCTGGGTAAGTATAGCAGGGGCTCATTTCAGAACACAGCAATCGCCCTTTTAGGCATCCACATGCCAACTCCATCTGCCTAGGGAGGTGCCCACCTACCCCTTCTGCTGCCGGTAGCTCTGCATGTCCAGTGCAGCTTTTCGAGGGAATGTCCGGAGGAGTTTCAGCACTTGCTGCTTCCAGGACAGCAGCCGCTTCTTTTGTGTCTCTGTGAAAGCCTGGAAAGGGGGTTAAAGGACGATGCTGGACACAGAGGACCACGCTGATAGGTTAGCTGGGAGAGACAGGTACACAGTAGTAACTGAGTATAGTCATCTCTCTCTGTGATCAAGATGAGCAAGAGGTAAGGAACCCTGAACCAGCAGGAGTGTCACTTGGAAGCTTGAACAGTACTGGCACAGAGAGCAGGCATGAGCAGGTGGAGGTGGCCACTCCCCACAGGGTGTGGACAAAAGCTAAGAAGCATTTGAAGGCAACGCTGGAGAGGCTGGGATGGAACCTGGGCCCTGGTGCACCGTGGGCTCTGAGGGGGTGGAGCAGTCTCTTTCCCTCTTGGGAGCCCTAGCAAAGGTCCTACCTCATGAGTCAGGCACTTTTCGATGAGCTGGAGGTAACTGGTGATGTTCTCCTCGTCTGGCCGGGACACCAGCAGCTGGGTGCATACTGAGAACATGGGAAAGCGCAGAGCTCAGTCCCAACATACCCTCTGCCGTACTGCAGCCTTCCCAGTACCAGCTGGCAGGTACAGAGGGACAGAAACATGGGCTAGAAGAGCCCCACCTCCTTGGCTAGTACCATCAGTACCTACTCACAAGGTCCACCTCTAGTCGTTAGTAAGAAGCACTGCTCCCCTTCTCTAACTTGGACTCGATCCCTGGTGCCTGGGTTCACCTGGCATTCTGACTCAGGATTCTGGGCTAGACACTGCTCTTACCTTTGCCCATCACCCGTGTAAACTGGCTGGGGATGTCTCCGTCGGCGACGGGAGCTGGGGCTGGCTCACTGCTATCAGAGGGGGCTGGAGCTGGTGGAGGAGGATAGTTCTCTGCAGCTGGAGGGTCCTTGGTCTCAGTGCCCTTGTCTGATCCAGCGTGGGTGAGGGGAGGCTCAGCACCTGGCAGCAGCGGCTCCCCCCGACCCCCATCCTTGGCAGTAGGGGTGGCCTGAAGGACACTGTAGGCCTTGATAGGAGTGATGATGATCTGCTGCAGCTCCTGCAGAGCATTCCGCAGATTGCCACCTTCCAGCACATCCTACAAGGGAGGACAGAGCTAGGTCAGGCACAGACCCCAAGGTGATGAGACTGCGCAGCCTACACAGTATGCAAGGTTCTAGCACCGGGGTCAGAGAGCACCTCTGGCTCATCAGCCACTTAGACTCCTTTTTCCCTCCAAAGCAGCAGCAGACTATCAGACTAAGACAGTTAAGGAGAAGGAAAATCCAGAAGGAGGAAGCAAGGAAAAGAAAGAAGGAAGATAAATGGAAGCGACTAGGATTGAATGGAGAAGAAAGTCAATAAAAAAATTCCTTACACATCTGCAATTCACCCACAAACTCACCCACTCAGGTCTCCTGATAAAGGATGGAGACATTCTAAAATCACAAACCAGGACAGGTAGGGAAGACAGGGAAAGAGGGTGGGAGGGAGCGTCTCAGGCAGCAGTGAGTGAGCCCTTGGATGACAACTTGCTCAAGGCCTCTAGAATCCAGCTGCTCGTGGCTGGGGCCAGCAGAGGTCAGATTGCAGCTCCCAACAAGATTGATCCAAAGCCTTCTACTTGCCCATGCCCCTGGGCCTTGAAGATGAGGATACCAGGCCCTCACCTTCTCTAGGGACTTGAGGACGCTCTGTCTCTCACGCAGCTTCTGGATGCTCAGGGCTATCTTGTGCCGGGCACCTTTGGTGACATTCTGTGATGAGGATAGAAGGAGACAGGAAGCTGAAAACAGGTAAGGTTCATAGGGTAACCCAACAGAGATCAGGAACAGAGGTTTGATGACAGGAACAGCACCCATTGTGTTGGCCCGCCACCTCCCCAGTGGCCTCTCAGATTTACCTGCGACTCTAGGTGCTGCTCAGTTAGGGTCATCATCTCTTCGTAGCTCATCTGTGAGAACAGAGCAGCATACTTGTGCAAGCGGAGGCTCTTGAGCCATGAGGGCACATCTGTGGAAAAGGAGGGAGGATAGGTCAGGAAATGGATATTGGTGACCAGAGGCGGGTTGTGGGCAGAAGTCAGGCATGAGCCACCAGTAGCCTTAGAAACTACAGTGGGCTGGAGCCAGAAGCTGCCGTTTTAGATACCCTTCCCTAGCAGGGTACCTGACCTATTGAGCTGCCAGGATGGGCTCCATGATTTATCTCATCTACCAATTATCTGAGCTCTGGTTGGCTGTGAGGGTTATCTATTATCTTCAAACCTGTCCCCTCCCTGAGGTAGCAGCTACAGGCAATTTTCTGTCCTTCCGGCCTAGTCCAAGCCCCGGAGCAGGGTTTCTGGCACTGTCCTCTGGATGCACCTTTCATCCCGCTGCCATCCTCCTGGAAAGTGTTCCGGCTGGAGCCCTGCTCCTCCGTCTGCTCACTGCCAGAGGAGGCCACACTGCTCTGTGGCGAGAGGGGTGCGTGGTCGGGCGTGGTGAAAGCAGCCCGGGCCCCAAGCTCCTCTGGACTCGGCCACTCACCAGGGGCCTGCGGGCTCGTAGGGATGAGTGACATGGAGCGCTTCAGTGGGCTAGGGTGGATTTGGCAGGGGAGACCTGGCCAGAGAAGGAAAAGCAAAAGGTCAGATTGGGGAATCTGAGCATAGAAAAAACCATGGCCTGATCAAACTTATAATCCTCGAAGGGGAAGGAGCCAAGGGACGTCAAGGGGAACTGTCTATAGGTATTCCTCAACCTCCTACCAGAACACCCACCTTCCCAGCATGATCCAGGGGTCTATGAACTTGGCTCACTCCTTGTACTCATCCAAGCCTCAGCAGCTGTGGCTGGAATTATTTTCATGCTGAACTAGACTTTCCCCTTCATTCTTGCCACTTACAGCCCCTTGCTTACAGCAGCCATGCTGACTGTTTTTAGAGGCAGGGCTTCTTGAGATTGGCTCTTTGTAGCCAGACTGACCTCACACTCAGTGTCCTGTGTGCTGTAATTACAGGCATGTGCCGCCACGTTCAACAAGACAACAACTTTCAAATGTGGAAATTCRGCCTGTTTTTAGATCCTGGTGGTTTCCTTCACACTGACAAAAATCCAAACTCTTCTACACACCTGCAAGCCCTCGTCCCTAGTTAACTCTGGCCTCTCGTCTCCTACAGTCCAGTCCTTGGCTCAAGAGCATTCCCGTCCTCACTTCTCTGGAGCCACCCCACTCCTCTTTTAAGAAAGGGCCTCTCAAAATATTCTTGTGCTTCTGTCTTTTAAGCTGGGATTAAAGATACATGCGACCACCCTGGCTCCGAACAGCAGATGCTTGCTCTTGGTTCCCTGAAGTTTACACCAAAGGCCCTTGGCACCTGCTCTGTGGTGGCTGGGGTCGGTCATAGGTGCCGCAGTGAGAGGGGCGCACCAAGATGCTCTGCCTTCAGTTTCCGAAGGAGCAGAGGCATGCAGTCTTCTTGGAAACAAGACTGACATCCGGCCTAGCTCACTCCAGGTACTTCCATCATTACACAAAGCTAACTGGGCTGGGAAAGGCTCCAACTACCAATGTTATCTTGCCCTTGCTGCCAGAGAAAGCAGACAAACCACACAAATCTTTGATTATGGCAATTCATAATCAAAAGTAACAACTCTAGGTTTGCTGGAGTGTCAGGACCAAGGTCTGCGCAGCTGCAAGCTCTCATGTAGGACAAAGTGCACACTTTCCAGGGAGACGTCTCTTCAGGGGCTCAAACAGTCTCAGAACAATTTCTCAGCCTCTGCTCATCAACCCAAACATAGCAAAGGCTTTGCTGAGGCAGTTCACCCAAAGCCACACACAAAGGCTTCACTTTACATATCACTACACTATATTTCTCTCTTGCTTTCTTTTTTTAAAAAAATATTTATTATATATATATATATGAGTACACTATAGCTGTCTTCAGACACACCAGAAGAGGGCATCAAATCTCATTAGAGACGGTTGTGAGCCACCAAGTGGTTGCTGGGATTTGAACTCAGGATCTTTGGGCGAGCAGTCAGTGCTCTTAACTGCTGAGCCATCCCATACACTATATTTCTTTACTTTCTTTCTATCCCCTTTTCTGTTACTGAAGACAGAAAGAACCCAGGACCTCTTGTATACTAGACAGATACTCTACCACTGACCCCAACCCCACATTCTCAGTTCRCCAATCTTAGCAGCTGGCAGTCTCAAGCCTTAGTTAACTGTTACTTTGTGAGTCCTACATTAAATCTTCCATCCAGTGAATGCGCTCTAATTCTCCATTCCAGCTACTCTCCCATCTTTCTACTAACACCAGTCACAAACCAGATTCTCTTGCTTATTTAACTAAACCCCTTTGCTCTGTGAAGCAGAGACCTACATACTATATTATCATATCCTCAGTAATTAGGGGGGGATGGCCCGGGAAGCTGCTTCCTTAGTACTTACAAATAAGCCAAGGAAGGGCCCTGAGTCCCTTGTTACTTTTGGGGAAGAGTGAGCTTGAGAGAGGGTGTTGCTATTGTGGCCTGACACTCACTACATAGCCCAGGTTGACCTCAAACTCATGATCTCCTGCTTCATTCAGTCTTTCAAGTGCTGAGATAGATATACACCATCATTCCTAGCTAATGAACTGCTTTTTAACATCTCTGTGACTAGACCTCACATCTCCATTTTTTCCTGGACTGAATCCAAACTGACCACCTAAGAGGCCTGTAACCCAGGGTGAAGTCAATATCCTTCCTCCATTTCACAGTCTGTCCACTCCGTTTCTGAGGGAAGCAAGGGCTCCATGTTGGTTCTCTAGGCAAGGCGGTAAACACAGACCTTGCCACTGCCTTCCCCTGTCCTATCACTGCTTCAGCAGTCCTTTCCGGGGGCTGCTTCTGCCTCTGGGTCTTGCTCAAGCACCTCCTTTAGGCCCCTGAAGCCAGACACTTGTTCCTCTCTGCTAGCCAGTCTCTTGTACTGGTCTGTGTGTGGGTTTATGAAGAACAGCAACATGGCCTAATCATTTTTGCACCTCAGGCTCAGGGCAGTATACATCACACAGAAGCCTTCCAACTGAGTTTCATAAAGAACAAATGAGTGCTAAGAAGGCCTGTGAGCTCAGCACAGGGAATCCAGAAGTTCCCGTGGCAGCCTAGAGAGAAAAAGAGAAAGCCAAAAAGCCTGGTTAGGTGAGGACAAGGCCCAGGAAGCTGAATTCCTTTGCCCCAGTTCCCACAGGGAAGAGAGGAGCCAGAGAAAGAGTACAGGCCTTGTTCTGGTGGTGAGGCTGAGGTCCCTGTCAGTGCCCAGTGACATCCTACCCAGGAGGCCACCCTGGTACAGGCCCCAAAGCACCTTCCATTACTATCTGTGACAATACTGATGCTCCTAGCCAGAAAGTTATCCAAGAGAGAGGATACTGACTGGCTCACTGCACACAGCCAGTGCCAGACTCTGCTACTGAGTTCTCTACTCAAGGTTCCTTCCAAGTTTCTGGACACTGTGGACTCTGGCTTCTGCCCCATTTGGGGCCTCTTGGAAGAAGATGGCACTCTGGGCCCCAAGGCTGGAAAACCAACAATACAGGCCTTTGTGCCTATCTTGGTGTGCTTGGCCACCACCGTTCTCCCTTCTTAGCCAAGAAGTGGGCTGGTGAGGCTGAGAGGGCAGGAAATTACCCCAACTAGAATGACCATGCAGTTCCTGAGGAACCCTGCTTGGCCTGTGCTGGGGTGGAGGCTGGCCACTGCCTGAGGATTATAAAAACAGGAATGTCGGCTGCAGATCCATGGCCTTGTACTCTCCAAGAAATCCTGGTCTGTCCTTGGCAGTACACCAAACTCACCCTGCCTGCCCTCCCAGGCTAATCTTTGCTTCCCACTCAAAATATTTTTTTAATTGTTTCCTGCTTCCTGCAACTGTCTGATGTCCAAATGTTTCATTTTATCTTTCAAAGCCCTAAATTGAGCCCCTAAGATGTGAGTTCAAATCCTAACTCTACTACCTCTAAAATCAGTGCTCTTGGATGGGAGCCTGTCTCTTTGTCCATATACAGTCCTCTCTGGGTGCAAGTCAGCCTAATATGATCACTCGCAGGCTCCATAGCCCTGCTGCCCACTGACCTCCATACCCTTCAATCACGCTGTGCCCTCGACACAGCATGCATGGTCCTTTCTTTTCTCTCTTTTGCTCCAGAACCCTATCCAACCCTGTGAAAGCTTTGGTCCTTCAAAGCTGCTGGAGTGCTAGAGCTGCAGCTCAGTGGTACAGCCTTGTCTAGTATGGTCAAGATTCTGAGTTCTACCCCCAGTGTTGCCAAAAGGAAAAGCAAAAACAAAAGCCTACTAGAGTTCTGAGCCAGGGAGCACAGAGGTACGGGGTAGCCACTGCCTGGCCATCCTTAGGCAGAGACAGTGCAGTATAGGTGTTCAGGCTCTGAGCTACAGAGCCAAACTACCTGGATTGAATTCTGACATCATCTTGGGCAAATGACTTCTAAGACTAAGCCAAGTTTTAGAGTTTACAGTTCTGAAGTACTCAGACTAGCTCCTAGCAAAGTGCCCAATATTTCCCAGTCATAACAACCATTATTAATATAGCCTCTAAACCCAGCATAGGAAATGTGGTACTACTCCAAAACCAGAAGACAAATCCAAAGTAATTAGAGTAGCTAAAGTCCCCTGGAAATGTCCCATCTTCCCTGGCCTGCTGAAAGGGGCAACRACCCAAGGCTGAATTTTGAGCATTCACCTTCAATCAGGTCATGCTACTCACTGTGACTTAGAAAAGCCACAGTGTCTTCTTACACTGTTCATCTCCGCTAACATTTCAAAAAGGCACCTCAATACCAACTCCTATTTTACCCAACCTCTGGGCTTAGCTGGTCAGGGCGGCACTAGTCAGAGGTGACTCTGGCCCAGACTGCTCAGGCCTGAACCTTGCCAGTTCTACTGTTTGTTTTATGTGAGACCTCAACTATGTGGTTTCAGTTCTTTGAGTTCTAAGTCCTCATCTGTGAAATGGGCCTAATGGTCTCRGAGACTTAACTGAGACTGTGTCTGTAATAGTGCTGCGGAGAGCACTTGGCACCAATGCTCAGCTGAAACAACTGAGGCTCTGCAGTATCAAATTTACAGATATACTTCTCATGTTGGAACCTATGACAGGGAGTGTTGGACAGATAGATACTTCAGTAGTTAAGAGCCCTTGTTGCTCTTGCAGAAAATTAGGGTTCAGTTCCCAGAATCCACATAGTAGTTCACAACCGTTTGCCATCTTCCCCCTCCACCAACCCCCGCTTATTTTTTTTCAAGGCAGGGTTTCTCTGTGTAGCCCTGGCTGTCCTGGAACCCACTCTGTAGACCAAACTGGCTTCGAATGCAGAGATCTGGCTGCCTCCACCTCCCAAGAGGTACCACCACACCTGGCCTGTCTGCCACTATTGTTCCAGGGGATTCAACACCCTTTTCTGGCCCCTGTGGGCAATGAATGCAAGTGATACAGACAAGCTTGGGAAATATCTACCCACACATTAAAAAAAAAAAAA
>BDUI01003794.1:50039-67563 GCA_002335545.1 Apodemus speciosus
TTTTTTTCAAGACAGGGTTTCTCTGTGTAGCCCTGGCTGTCCTGGAACTCACTCTGTAGACCAGGCTGGCCTCGAACTCAGAAATCCGCCTGCCTCTGCTTCCCAAGTGCTGGGATTAAAGGCATGCACCACCACCRCCCGGCTCATTTTATTATTTCTATATACAAAGTAAGACTTGGGGAGGTGAAGTGACAGAACTGGCAAGTGACAAAGCTGAGACCTAAGTTGCATGTCTTGCCTCAACAACTGGAAGAAACTTTCTCCCTGAGTTTCTTCATTTTATTTTAAGTGTCTGTCTGCATGTGTGCATGCAATGCCTGTGGGGTGTCAGATCCCCAGGTACTGGAGTTAAGACAATTATGAGCCAACATGTGGGTGCTGGGAATGGGCCTGGGCTCTGGAAAAGCAGTCAGTGATTACTGAGTCATCCCTCCAGCCTTCACTATAACTTTCCATCTTCCAGGACCAATGCTTTCAGTCTTGACTCTCCTCACATTGTACCTGCCACTCAAAGCCAGGAAACTGCCTCCCTCATCTATCTTCATCTGAATAAGCTCTCAATGTCCACAAAGCTGTTCCTCCAACCATCACAATATTTAAAATTTAAAATAAAATAAAATTCTGAAGTGGGACAAGTTCTTCCTTAAGTCAGGAAGCCTTTTCTACCCTATCCTTCTACCTCCAACTGGCATGGAGTCACACAACTGTTTGATATCTTTCTTTTTTTGGACTTAGTTCCAACCTTTTATTCTTGATAAGAAATACAGTAAGTAATATTAAGGACAAAGTCAAAGGTCTTGTATTCCAGCTGTCTGTAAAAGAAGTACAGGGTTGCAGAGGTGTAGGCTGCTCATATTTAGGTAAAGGTGTCTGTGAAGGATTAACAGTCTATAATATGCAGTTACTGTAAGATGTGGCTCAGGGATGGGTGTTTTTCTCTTTGCTCCTGCATCCCTACCCAGACTTCTCAATTGCTGTTGTTTAGGCGTTACAGTGTAGCCAGAGGCATCTAGGACAGAGAGAAGCCTTGTCTAAACCTTCCCCCCACCCCCAGAGTACTGCCAGGACCCCAGGGCAATGGGATGCAGCTTCTCCTCTGGTACTGCCAGGGGACGTGACAGAATAGCCTCAAGGGTCGGGCTCAAAGAAGGACCTTGTTCTATTGCCCAGAAAGGAGAGAGTAATTCTGAACCAATGAAGGCTGACCCTGGGGAAGTGTGTGTTCATGTGTCTGAGTGGTGGTGGAAGAAAGGGCGGGCCTCCCAGGACTGGGAAGCATCAATGAGCACTGGAATGAGTCCAAGGAATGTGCACAGCCTCAGGCCTCTTGGGGTGAGCCCAGCTGGGGCTGCAGATGACGGGTGGGGATGGAACTTCTAGTTTCCTGCCCAGATCAGAAAACCCTGGCTCAGTTAAGGCACAGCAGGGGCCCAATGAATACCTGCACAATTGAACCCAGATGGTCTGTTGGTAGGTAGTGGTGTCTAAATGTGTAATGTGCCCTCTGTGAGATCCCAAACATTCAGTCATCCCGCCTTAAGTTCTAGCAGAGTATATTCTGCAAGTTCAAAAGGAAAAACCTGCCTGGGTTTAAAAAAAAAAAAAAAGAAAGAAAGAAATCTACTTCTGTTTCCATGACTCAGTATATTGTAACCATGGACCAGTTCTTTAAATTCGCTGAATCTTGGTCATTTGTCTATGCAATGATGGCTGTAAACAGGGTTACAGGGTTGTAGAGAACAAGAGTGCAAAGCACCCGGCATGAACAAGTGCTCATCATGTGAACATAAAACTTCCACTGTTCCTGGGTGGAAATTTTCCTCGAGGCTGTCTCAAGGCTGCTAACCCAGTGGTTCACTTAACACAGCACACCTAGGACTCCACAGGGTTTGGGAAATTTACACAATTATTTACCAAAACCAGACACATGTCTGCTCTTAAGTTAGAGGCATAATTTGTAGTGATAAAATTCTGGAAATGGGTGGACAGGGTTTGGAGGACCAAGCAATACTCTTGTCAGAGATGCAAATTTGGACTCTGAGGACACAGAGAGGGTAGATTGTGTGAGTGCTCTCCTTAGCATAATGGCTATGGGACAGGACTGGCCAAGTAACCCAAGCAAAGTAGGTCATGACCCTGGGTCCTGGCAAATCATAGGGAGCCAAATCTATCTTTGAGACTATCATAAGAGTAAACCCACTTTTACATGCTTAACACTGCAATAATCACGCTGGCCTCTCTGGCACTAATCAGAAGGGCTGGGGCTTGGCTTCAGACATACTCGTCTCTGCCTCACCCCAGCTCACACAGATACGGGTTCACATTTTTGTTTGATGAACTATGTCGGTAGAGCCTGAAAGGGAAGGGTGGGGGTATCAGAGGATGAGTTATGGTGACTCACTCACCATGGCCCCTTCTGACCCCAGTTTTCCCACCCAAATTCAGGGAGTCAGAGAGGAAGAGGCTTAAGTCTGCTAGATATGGAGATTGACTCAGAAGACTAAATGTAGGAAGAAATGCAAGAACTGTAGACCAGGAAGAGGATGAGGGGCGGAAAGAGATCTTAGCTGCCTAGGACCTATCCCCAGCTACCAGTCCATGAGAATACCCTTATGATTCAAGACACATTCAGTGAGAAGGAGGCCAAGATTGCTGTTGGAGCTCGAGACAGCAAAGAACTAGAAGTAGGGGTGATGACAACTACGAACTCTAGGTCTCTCTGTCCTGGTTGGTTATTTTTGTCAACCTACCACAAGCTAGAATTTTCCTGAGGAACTTCAATTGAGGCTTCCAGAAGACTGGCCATAGGCAACCCTCTGAGACATTTTTCTTGATTAATTATCTGTGGGTGGGCCCAGACCACTATGGGAAGGTGATCCTGAGTGGTATTAAGAAAGCAGGTAGAGGCCGGGCAGTGGTGGCGCACACCTTTAATCCCAGCACTTGGGAGGCAGAGGCAGGCGGATTTCTGAGTTCGAGGCCAGCCTGGTCTACAGAGTGAGTTCCAGGACAGCCAGAGCTACACAGAGAAACCCTGTCTCAAAAAAATCCAAAAAAGGAAAGCCATGGAGAACCAGTAGGCAGTGTTCCTCTGTAATATCTGCTTCAGTTTCTGTCTCCAGGTGCCTGTATGGAGTTCCTGCTTTGATACAGTCCTTCAGGATGGACTGTAAGCTTAAGATGAATAAGCCCTTCCTTCCCCAAGTTGCTTGGATAAATGTGCCTGCCACTCTAAGACAAGGAGATGGACCAGAAGTACATGAGTCACAGTGCTTGGTCTTTATAAGAACCTGGATCTCTCTCTGGGACCATCTCTTCAGGATTCTCACTTATTGTCAGATCTGGGGTCGAGGGTAGGGGGAGGTGCAGGGAGGGAAGATTAGGAATCTGGACTTTAAGTTGTTCTGACCCTCCCTGAAATTATGATAATATGATAATACATGCATGGGAAACACAAAGGAATAAAGAACCATAATGAGCAGAAAGRAAGAAATATCAGGAGAGACAGCTTTTCCCAAGGGCCGGGTACCAGTTCCAAGAGGCAGGAACAAGCAGATGACTAGGGAAGTCTACCTAACGGTGGAAGTGACATGAGATCGCACCTCTTTAGACTTCTAGCCCTCACTTCCATTAGGAAGAAGTATTCAAGGCCTCCACAGACTTTATCTACGAGCATTTTCCTGAAAGTGATGCTTTGCTGTAACCCTGGCAGACATCCTTCCTGCTCGCTGTGGAATATGCCAAGGCCTCCCTCTCTTCCTTCATTCTGTTTTCCTTGCCTCTCTAACCATCAGTTTCACAGAAAACTTCTCATACATCTTCTTACAGGGACGTAAGACCTTGATTCATATATTCACTATCATGCAATTCCTAAACAGTAGTCCTCCAGTCCTGGCTGGCCCTCCCCAATATGCTGATGTAACTATTTGGAAAGGGCCCCACTGTGTTGTATAGCATATTGTTCAAAGACAATGTGGTAAAAGCAAATACTTCAGAATAACATACCTTCAGACTAGGAGCTCCAGAGAGATCTAGAGATTCATCTTAGAGCTGCTTAAAGGATCTTTACTACAGCTTGGAGGAGCAAAACCAAGTGGACCATGTGGTAGAGCTAGTGGTCAATTACTCCCAAGTCAAAGTTGATCCCTACCCTCTAGGCCAGCAGTTTTCAACCTTTGGGTCATGACCTATTTGGGGATTATGCATCAGCTATCCTGAATATCAGATACTTGTGATTCATAATAGTAAAAATACAGTTATGAAGCAGCAATGAAATGATTTTATGGTTGGGGGTCACCATAACATGAGGAACTACATTAAAGTGCTGCAGCATTAGGAAGGTTGAGACYCACAGCTATAACCTATTCTGTGACTCAGAGCAAGTCACTCATCTTCCCCATCCATAAAACAGACTTTCCTTACAGGTGCTGTAAACATTAGCAACAGACAAAGCACCACTGAGAGTGACTGCGCATGCCTATAGGCTGAGATCCTGTCTCAAAAATATAAAAAAAAGATAAAGGCCAAGGGTGGGGTGCACACCTTTTACCCAGCCCCAGGAAGCAGCAGAGGTAGTGGGTATCAGGTCTGAGGATAGCCTGGTCCATATGGAGAGTTCCACACCAGGCGGGGCTGCAAAGTGCGACCTCGTCTCAAGAAACAAACAACCCAAAACCAATGAAATCACAAATCTCGGAGAAAATGCATGCACTCCTACTGCACGATCATCTCCTAACACACAAGATCAGAAAAGAAGACCCCACCTTTAACCTTCTATAGCAATTGGTTTTTCTTGGAAGTTCTGAAAACAAATGCAAAAACAAAGTGCTCTAATAAATCAACAGTGAAAGCAYATGACTGACCTGATAAACAGATAAGGCTGGTGCTCAAGACATGGTAGTAGGGAATGTGATAAAGTTAAAATACTGTAAAATAGTGTGTAAAATACTGGCTTATCCCAAAGGAACACCACCCCACCTCTGGTGTGGGCAAAGCTATTCATTAAACAGACCTCCATCCTTGGGTGCCAGAGCAGGGGAGCCTTTTTCATTGGTGGAGAGGCTAGAAAGAGTGGAAGACGGCTGAGCTGAGCTGAGCCTGCTGCAGCTGAGCTGTGCTCTACCTGCTTTTTGTCTGCCTTACATCAGGCCTTCGTGACTCCTAATCTAAGTAACTATCTTCTGTTGTGTGATGCGTTTGCAGCTTCTATATCCAATTCAGTAAGAAATAAGGGTACTTCTATGATGAGTGGGCCTGGAGAGATAACAGAGGTCAAGTAGCTCTGTGGCTCCCCAAATCCCAATCTTGGAAACCCATGCTGGAGCCCTCACCTGTAAAACAGGGATGATAGCAGTACTAATCTTATAAGGTAGCTCAGAGGAGTGTTAAGTATGACTGACAATAGAAACAGTTGACAGTCAATGAGTAGTTAGTGCTTATCAGGCGTTGTGAGAAGAGCTCCACCTGCATGAACTCACTGGCTCCTCATAAGCACCCTAAACATAGGTAGAATTATCATCTTTACTTTAAAGATGAGGAAATTGAGGCATAATTATGGCAACTAACAACTGTTACTTCAGTGTAGGCAATATGACTCAAGGGCCACCAAAGGACTTGACACAAGTTAAGGGGCATTTGGCTTGCAAGGGCTCCATGAAAACTGTTGTTATGAAGATAAAGAAAGAAAGAACAGAGGTGACTGTGAGGAGTCCCTCGGTCCCTTCTCAGCTGGCTTTTGGTTATCCCAACTCTCCTGCTTCTCTGACCTCCACCTCCTACCTGTGTCACTGAGAATACCAGCTCTGCACCCAGCTAGCTGTGTGAAGGCCTAGAAAGCCTTTATGCTTTTATCAGTAGCCTTTGAGACAGTTCTCAGAACTGACTGTTCGTAGACAGTTTTAAGGATGTCTGGCTCACCTATCCCCATGTCAGCTTCAGGGGACAGAGAGCCTCTCTACTGGGTACTTAAAGAACTGGCATAAAGGACTACATCTGCATTTAAAACTCTCTTGAAGCTGTCTGTGGCCTGAGAGTAGTCTACTTGTGGACGTGAAACCTCCGACCCTGTGGGTTACGGAAGACCTCTGAGACCCTCTCCCAGCTTTGACGGACTTACTTCATGACTTCCTTGCCTGTTCTTTCAGGAGCTCAAACAAGCTAGCCAACACCCTTCCTCTCTGCGGGCAGTTTCCAGTTTATATGGCCCTCCTCTGGGAGTCCCTACTCCCACCTGAGGACAGCTGACAACAACACAGCCCCAGGAGACCAGACAAGCACAGAACATATGGCTCTCAGCTCCAATGTTGGTCGGCCTCTGTGGCACCTGGCCCCGTTCTTGCTTTCCCTACTGTACTCCCATCTCTAGGGGCAGAGACTCACCAGCACTGTTAGCCTCTGACTCCAGCAGGTGGATATCATTGCAGTCCGCCAGTGAGTGCTCCAGGCAGAGCTGCAGAAAGCGGGCTTGGGTCCGTGTGACCCGCTTCAGAAGTGACAGCAGGGCCACTGTCTGCTCGCACTCATTCCAGCCCTTGAACCAGCTGGCGAGGATGCTCACTTGGTCTCGGAACATCATGGTGCCAGGCCTGGGGCCAGGGTTGGGGGACGGCGGTGGCAAGGGCCAGCGCCGTCACATGGTCTCGGCTCTGGGCTCCTGTTACCTCTCCCCTAAGGGCCAGGGCTTGAGGATGTCCCCTGGCGTGGTGGCAACGGGTGGTGGGGGGAGGAGGGAGCCTGCTTACATCAGGGGAGGTCTTGGTCCAGCCACACCTCTCCAGGCTCCTGGAAAAGAAAGCAAAGGGATCAGAAGGGGTGTAGGGATTGAAATTGTCAAGGATAAATTTCAGGATGGGGCCCTGATCAGGTTTTATGGAGTTTGTTCTAAGTTTCTGGGAAAAGAGCGGCAGATACTGAACCAGCTCCTTTCCACCTGAGGACCCCAGGGAACAGGCAGGACTGGCACCCCTTCAAGACCAGACCTTCAGACATGGAACCAGCTCCTCTCCAACTGTGGTCTCAGGAAGCAGGTACAACTGTCACCTAAGACCAGATCCTTGGAGACCAATAAGAAGAACTGCCTCATGCACAGACTGCACAGCACCAAAGGAGGAGGGCTCAAATCAAAGATTAAGTCAAAATGGTGTTCAGAAACAGGAAGGAAGTGATGATGTATATCTGGGAAAAGATCAGAATGAAGGAAGGTTTGGCTCAAAGTGACATGACAAAGCAGACATATGACCTGAAAGAGAATCCCTGACCTTTCTAGTCTCATGCTGCCTCCTCTTAGAGCTGGACAGTGACTGTTCACTAGCATTAGAAAAGCAGATGTTGACAGCAGTTAACTATCTAGTCACAAACTAGCTGGAAAATATGAGCCCAGGGCATGAACATGGAGAGACTTATTTAAAGACCACCACCATAGGCCGGGCAGTGGTGGTGCACGCCTGTAATCCCACCACTTGGGAGGCAGAGGCAGGCGGATTTGAGTTTGAGGCCAGCCTGGTCTACAGAATGAGTTCCAAGACAGCCAGGGCTACACACACACACACACACACACACACACACACACACACACACACACAAACACAAAATCACCCATAAAGGGATCTTATGCCCTTCAACCCAGCTCTGTTGCTCTGAAAGAGGCTCCACCTCTCTACTGTGAAGTAAAGTCTTCCCAGCCTTCCTTTTCAGTCCTTGAAGTCAGCTTCAGACCCAAGATTTTGAGGTAGAAGTCTCCTTGATTTTTCAGGAGACCAGATTGTTATCAAAGAGTCAAAAGAATGCCAACTTGAAGGGAATGAGACAGACTAAAGAGCAAAGACACCCAAATGAGAAAATGTCCAAATTACTCTTAAGCAGGGACTACACAAGACGTTTAAAGTGGGCAAACAGTAGGTCTAGTTGTTTTTCGATTGCCTTGTTTCTAGACTCTCCTCTGAGGTCATTCTCAAATGTGTGGAGCTTCAAGTATCCACCCGACATTTCCCCATCTGTCTCTCTTGCAATCAGTGCCCTCTGTTCAATTATCCCAGGGCTGCAAAAGAACCAAGAACTCTATACATAGACCTACTGTGTATAGGACCTGTAGAGCCCAGGCTTTAGGGCATGATTCATATTACCCTGACCTTCCTCAACCTTGTTGTGGATAGCTATGTGTGGCTAGGTTGCCTTGAAGGACCCCACTGGATCTCAAACAAAACAAAAAAACAAACCTAGTATAGCTGTCAATCCTTTTGGATGGAAGCTGTGGAGAAAAGGATGAGAGAAAGTAAACTTTGCTCTAAGATACACAGGTCTCCCACCAATCATTTTAAAGAAGAAATCTGAAAATCTGAAGTCACCTTGGTTTAAAGACTCCAATGACTTCCAATTACACTTAAATAAAATCTAAATAAATCCAATTTTATCTTGGCCAAAAGTGTCCTGAAAGATTCCTATGGTTTTGTCAACCTCATCACACATCAAATTCTTTCTTGTTTACTGGACTTCCCTTCCCCTTATAGTCTAGCTCCTAAGTTACCTGTGTCTTAGCACAATATCACTTCCTCAGAGACAATATCCCTGGATACTCTCCCATGATCAGGCAATTATATTAGTGCTTTCATTTCTATATAAAATGACACTATATTCATGTTATATATTCTATGTTCATTGCTCTCACCAAAATGTAAGTTACATAGCCAATTTGAGCCTAACAGTACCTCACTCATTTAAAAAATTATTATATTTTATTTACTTTGAGTGTGAATGCCTGTACATGCATATCCAACAGAGCACATGTGGAGGTCAGAGGACAATTGTGAAAGCTGGTTCTCCCTCTCGGTCATGTGGGTTCCAGAGAAGTGAGGGTTGGTAGTAAGCGTCTTTACCCACAGAGTTATCTTGCTAGTCCAGAATATACTTTGAAAGTAAAATCAGCCAGCTATGGGAACACATACCTTTAATTTCAGCGCTCAGAAGCAAAAACAGGTAGATAGATCTCTGTGATTCTAAATTTTTGAAAGATTTGTGGATCTTTGTGTATTTGAAGCCAGCCTGGTTTATATATCAAGTTCTAGGCCATCCAAGACTACGTAGTAAGGATCTATCTTAGAGCAAAATAAAAACATTGGGATGGGGGTTTGACATCCCAATGGATTAGGATTGACAGGGTCTTTACAAAAGTCTGCCTTGTTATGTTCTGCCTGGTTTCTTTTAACTATTCGTGTGTGCACTCTTGTCCTATTTGCTTGAGTGTGAACACGTATGCACACTACACGCATATGCAGGTACCCCAGGTGGTCAAAGGCTTCAGATACCCTAAAGCTGGAGCCTTAAGCCATCTGATGGTGCTGGGAACAGAACTCAGATCCTCTGAATGTGTAGTATGCACTCTTAACCTCTCCGACCAAGTCAAAGAGTCTGGTTATGTGGCCCAGGATAGGCTGTAGTTACAATCTTCCTTACCTTAAACTCCTAAATGCTGAGATTACAGTCATGCATCACCATACTTGGTTCAATGGTAATATCCATCAATGGGGCATAACTAATAARCSGAGGCAGATGCTAATAAGCAAGGAGGGGCAAAAGTGTATCTAGTGAAGAGGGAGAGCATGAAATTCACTAGTAGTGGCTATCTGTAATCTTGTCCTCCATGAGGCTAATGCAGGAGAATTGCTATAAGTTCTAGGTCAACTAAGATACGAAGTGAGATCTTGTAAGAGAAAGCTGTGTAGAACCATGTATAACACACCTCTTTCACATGTGGAAGGATGAACTCCAGGCTGTTTCTGGAGAAACAGGGGAATTTCTAATATTCTAAAATGTCTACCACTTCACTAAGATATAAGTAAACACACTCTCACTTAAAAAAAGAATTCTAGCATTTGGGAGGCAGAGGCAAGTGTATTACTGAGTTCAAGGCCAGCCTGGTCTTACAGAGCAAGTTCCAGGACAGCCAGGGCTACACAGAGAACATCTGTCTTGAAAAACCAAAACCAACCAAAACAAAAACAGAACTGAGGCTGCTTTCTACTTATTCACAGTGAGAGAGCACTGTGTTGCCCTAGATGAGTAGCAGCTCTGTGCCTGGAAGTAGCACTTGCCCTCCCTGCTTCAGCATTTTGTGGCTTCAGGTCCTAGGGAGGTAGCAGCTGCTTCGACGTAAGACKTCTATATAGTGGAGCTGTCCAAGGACAGAGCAGGCCACTATGTGAGGAGGTAAGAAGTCCCTTAAGCAGAGGCTGGGTGGACACCCGTTGGGAGTGGAAGTGGTTCCTCCACTGGGTGACAGCTCATGGGATACCAGACCATGTTACTATTAATTCAGGGAAACATTTATGATAGGAGATTTGATATGGCAAAAGCATTTACAGCAAAAAGATGACCAAATTATCAGGCAAAAATGGTGCATATTTCTACTCATTAATTCTTTTACTAGAACACTATATCATCAATAAGCTGCTGACTAAACATCAATCCAGCTTCTTCCAGCAAAGCTTTGGGACAGCATGAGGTCTCAAATGTGGTGCTCACCAGGTGAGGCTTTCAACAGAACTGGCCACTGGGGACTACACTGAGTTGCATAGTACACGGCCTGTTTTAAAGCAGAATATACTATTCCACTCTAATCAACTGTTGCCATGTAGGAACAGATTTGTATTAATTCTTCAGATTTTTTTAAATTAAAAGAGAAAATCTGGCTTTGAAAAAAAATTCCCTATTTTTAAATGTTGGAAACTAATTCACATTAAAACAGCAACTGTGAACTAAAACACAGAACAACAAAACCCCCAAAACACTGTGGCTGTGGTCCTTGAAACAAACTGGAAATAGGCCAGAAGTCAACTAACAATTCCTCCCCAGGAATTGTGGTCTGTATCTTCAAGCCACCCAGATGTTCAAGGGATAGACCCGGAAGGGAGGATACAGGTGGAGCAGGTTCTAATGGTCTGCAGTGGGACTGGGGTTTCCACAAATCCACCCATAAGACCAAACTATGGAAAATCATCCCTTAGTTAAACCAAAAGACCTCAGATTGATTCCCAGAACCAACACGACAGAAACAACTCCAAGATGTCTTTCTAACCTCCAAATACATACACACCATGGCTTACACACACACACAAATATAATTCAAAAACTTTTGTTTTAAAAGATCTCCATGGATTAATTGAGACCAGTCCGATCTATGAAGCAAGTTCTAGGACACTCAAAAGTACTAAGATTCTGTCTCAAAAATAAATAAGCTAAGCCTAATGGGACTGGAGGGATGGCGCCGTGGTTAAGAGCACTTACTGCTCTTGTAGAGGACTTAGTTTTGGTTCCTATCACCCATATGGCAGCTCACAACCATCTGTAACGCTAGTCCCAGGAAATTCAATGCCCTCTCTGGTTCTCTGCAAACACTTGTGCATGTACTACACATACATATTTGTAGGCAAAACACTCTCACACATAAACCTTTAAGGAAGAAAAAAATGACACAAGGACATTCGTGAGTTTATAGCCAACTTGGGCTACCCAGCAAGTTTGAAGCCAGTCAGGGCTACATAGCAAGATTCTATCTCAAAAACAACCTAAAAGTAGTGATCTTAGGCCAGGGAGGTACAGTTCAGGGGGTAAACAATTGCCATACAAGATGGAGGATTTGAGTTTAGATTGCTACAATCCAAGTAAAGTCAGATGTGATAATCCCTGTCTGCAATGCTCCTACATCAGGGTGAGAGGTGGAGACAGGAGAACTCCCAGAAGCTCACAGGCCAGCTCTATCAAGTGGTGAATAAGAGGCAACTCTATCTAAACAAGGTAGCGGGCAAGGTCCAATACCCAAAGTTGTATTCAGATCTCCTAATTCCTACCATGGCTCACACACACTTGGAGCTACCCACATAAATGTGTACCCACACACTCAGGGAGGAAGGGAGGGAAGGAGGAAAAGGGGGAGACAGAGTGGGAGAGGGAGGGGGAGAGAGCCTGAGATTGAGAACATAAGAAAGAAAAAAGAATGATCAGGACAGAAGGATGCTGAATACTGGATGTAGATGGTAACACATGAAAATGAATAGATGGCCCCTTTCCACTGAAGTGCAAAGGCCCTGGTCCCTGAATCCCAGCTCTTTTTTTGTAATGACAACAGTACCTGAATAAGGCATTTGCACCAACTGTCCTATGGCACCCCATGGAAGTACCATCTTACCATGATGGGTTTATCTGTCAAATAGCCATTTAACTTCTGGTTGTAACAATGAGTTCCCTTTTAACAATGAACCCTCCTTCTTGGCTGCAGAAGTGGACATGGGATAAAGCATGAAACAAGGAGAGTTTTCTTGAAACTTTCAAAGTAACTACTGAGGAAAGTAGCTTTAGGGTTTTAGTTATTACTTGTTACCTTGTGGCTGACCTGCTTTTGAATGAAACCAACATAGATGGAACATTCTCAAAGAGGTGAAGGAAGGAAATGACCCAAGGGCCAGAAGTCTCCTTACAGGGCTAGACTTTTCAGTTCAACAGGCCAATAAATATACTCCTTAGCCCTGTTTGAACTGAATTTTTCACTACTTAAACAACAGTCTTGGCTACTTATATATAAAACTACATTCACTGCTGCCCTGGTCTCTCTGTCCTCACATGGCCAAACCTGAATCTTCTTGCTTTTGAGGAAAGCCAGGAGAGAGGGCCTGCTATAGCAAGCCTCTAGATAGCTAGCAACCCTGCTGGCATCTGGCCAGATTTAGAATGTCTAACTTTATTGGGAAGTACATACCAACCCCAGAGATGAAAAATGGAACCAAACAGCTGAGAGGTACCAGAGAAATGTCTTCCCCAGGCTTCTTCCCTGGCCTCCAAAAGTGAGAGGGTCCATGAACAGGACAAGTACTCACCCCGCCCTTGCCCAGGTTTCTTTGTGTAGCCCTAACTATCTTGGAACTCACTCTGCAGACCAGGCTAGGCTCAAATTCTTTCTCCTGAGTGCTGAAATTAAAGGTGTGCACCAGCACTGTCCAGCTCAGTCAGCTCTCTTCATTTAGAAACAGAACTGGGTAGGTCAGGTGACATGGCTCAAATCCCAGCTCTCCCAATGACAATACTATGGATTTTGGCAAGTAATTCAGCTTCTTCCTCAGTGAAACTGTGAGAGGACTGAGATGAAACAATGTATAGGAAGACAACTAGCCAGAAGCCTTCCTCTCCATCATACACCATCCTTCACAGGCCCTGCTAACAGTTCTTCACAGGTGAGTTCACTTAGATCCCAGACGTCTATCTTTGCAGTTTGAGACAAGTTCTCTCTATGGAGCCCAGGCTGGCCTTCAACTTGAGATCTGCCTCCTTTAGCCTCTCAAGTGCTTGGGACCTATTTTAAAAATGTATGTACGGCTTAGGGGAGCGGGCTGTAACTCAGTGTACTTGCCTGTAAAATGTGAAAGTCTAGGATTTAATCCCTATCAACACACACATAACACATAAGTCACATACATTTATAAGACAGTCTCCTTTTACAGATGGGAAAAATTAAACAAGGTAAGTCACTATTCATGACTGTATAGTATAGGATCTGCAAGGCCCAGGCATTATGCTTGCAGATTTCTTTCTTTCTTTCTTTCTTTTTTTTTTTTTTTGGTTTTTCAAGATAGGGTTTCTCTGTATAGCCCTGGCTGTCCTGGAACTCACTCTGTAGACCAGGCTGTCCTTGAACTCAGAAATCCGCCTGCCTCTGCCTCCCAAGTGTTGGGATTACAGGCGTGCRCCACCACCGCCCTGCCTGCTTTCAGATTTCTTAATAAAGATGCTGAACTTCCTAGAAGTTCCCATTGGTGTCCAGAAATCAGGCTTATGACGAATCTTTTCACACCACGTCTCTGGGTACTATCAGTCTCCCCTCCATCCCTAGCTCTTTTATAGTTTCTGACTTAGGCCTTTGAGGAACCCACATTTTATAAATAAAGGAAGAGGCTACTTATCGAAGACATGAAGTATACCACCGCCTCACTAAAAAGAGCCTTTTCTGTTAATGAACCGTCCTGGGGAAACAAAGAGAAGTCAAGCAGGGCCACTGGAAGCTAAGTGCAGCATGGGAATTCTGGGAAAGCGTGGAGTAAAAACGAAGGTGCATTCCTCTTCCTATACCAAAATCTCTTGATTTTTTTGCCTCTCACAGAATGTTCCCTACTTCCTTGTCCTATAAAATTGTCACCTTTGTAGATATTAAACTCTCTTGTCATCTGTTTCTTTTCTCTCCTGAAAATAGTCTTTTTTCTTGGAGCCAGGGTCTTCAAGGTCTTGCTGTGTAGTTGAGCTGGCTTAGAACTGAAGATCTTCTTGCCTCCTGAGTGCTGGGATGACAGGCGTATGACCCACAATCACATTTTTGTGTGTGTGTGTGTGGGGGGTGAGATGGGGAGGGGTGGAATGAATTAGGTCTTGCTATGTGGCCCTGGCTAACCTGGAACTCATGTAGGCCAATGTTGCCCCTTAACTCAATATAATGAACTTCCTTCCTCTGCCTCCCAAGCTCAGAAATGCTGGGATTTTGGACATGAACAACTATCCTCCTCATTTTTTTTTGTTTTAAAGAGAAAAATGAGGGCTAGAGAGATGGGTTAGTGGTTAAGAGCAGTGGCTGCTCTTCCAGAGGTCCTGAGTTCAGGTCTCAGCAACCACATGGTGGCTCACAACCATCTATAAAGTAATCCAATGCCCTCTTCTAGCATGCAGGTGTACATGCAGATACACCACTCATACACCTAAAATAAACAAACAGATATATCTTTAAAGAGAAAAGGCTAATTCATCAGGCATACAAGGGCACAGTAGATATGGCAGTAACAGAAGAACTGACTGCCTGATTCTAGTTTTCTTTTTAAAGATTCATTTATTTTCATTGGATGTGTTTTACCTCTACATATGTGTCCAATACCTGAGGAGGTCAGAGGAGGGTGTCAGATTCTCTAGGATCAGAATTAGGATAATGATCTGTCATGTAGGTTCTGGGAACTGAACCCAGGTCCTCTGTAAGTGGACCAGTGATCTTAACTGCTGAGCCATCTCTCCAGACCCTAGTTCTTTTTCTTAGTGGCAGCTACACATGTCCTTATCTGTGTCAGGAAAACAGCTCAACAGGTTAAATGCATGCTACCGAGCCCAACCACCTCAGTTTAATCCTTGAAACTGACATAGTGGAAAGAACTAATTCCCATGAGTTGCCCTGACTTCCACATGTGTGCATTATCATTTGTATGCCCATGTATGTTCATCTGGCAAAGAGCAGGCTCCCAAGAAACAGCAATGATACATTTCCCCGCTGTGCAGCAGTCCTTCCCCTGCATGCAGCAATGCTAGGTTTAGAGCACTTGGGAGGCGGAGGCGGAGGCAGGCGGATTTCTGAGTTTGAGGCCAGCCTGGTCTATAGAGTGAGTTCCAGAACAGCCAGGGCTACACAGAGAAACCCTGTCTCAAAAAACAAACAAACAAGCCGGGCGGTGGTGGCGCACGCCTTTAATCCCAGCACTTGGGAGGCAGAGGCGGAGGCAGAGGCAGAGGCAGAGGCAGGCGGATTTCTGAGTTCGAGGCCAGCCTGGTCTACAGAGTGAGTTCCAGGACAGTCAGGGCTACACAGAGAAACCCTGTCTCGAAAAACCAACCAACCAACCAACCAAACAAACAAACAAAAAACAACAACAACAAAAAGAATGTCTCACTTCCTGGTCTTCCCACAACCGGTGTCACTCATCTTTCCTGCTTATCAGGCTCAGTTGTCACCTCTTCAACAAGGCCATTTCTGGCCACTCTTGTCTACAGTAACCACCTTTTACACTGTCCATTTCCTTCAAACCACATATCACATTCACACTTCTTTTTAAAATGTTATTATTTTATGTGCGTGTGAATACACGTGTCACAGCATGCATGTGGAGGCCAGAAGACAACCTGTGGTGTCGGCACKCTCCTTCCACCTTTACATGGGTTCTGGGAAATCAAACTGAGGCTTACACAGCAACTGCCTTCACATGATGAACCACCTCACTAGGGTTTACATTTCTTTTAATGCAGTATTTCTTCTCCCCAATCAGAATGTAAACTTGAGTTCAGGCCTTTTATTATTTTATCCTCAGCTATATCTACAATACCCAAAGTTCATGGGATAGAATTACAATCCTATTTGGTTCATCGAGTAAGAGACCCAGTTGTAGAGTACAGAATCACAAATATATCCAAGGGTCTTCTACCACCAACTGTCTCACACCTACAGGGAGAGAAACTGTTTCAAAATAGGAGTCTTACAAGTTTTTTTTTTCCCTTCTTTCCACCATAGCTACTAAAGAGGTAGAGTTTAAAGCTGGGGTTGCTGAGGGCAGTATCTATCACCACAAGCAGAAACCTGTTAAGACAGAAGCTACTAACTCAATGGGGAAATGTGAAGGTTGGGACTATTATCTGAACCTTTGGATGCAGCCATAAGCAGTCTGGATTCTTCAGTAACATGAGCCAATTAACCCTCACCTAACTCCCCTGTACACCTCCCTCCCGTCCTAACTGGAGCTTAAAAAAGGCACAGAGTAGTTTAAAAATCCCCCTTTAAACTACTTTGTGCCAAGATTCTACTACCTTTTAGGGCCTGGGCTAACATTAACTACTTTCTGCTCACGAGCAAGGCATTTGTTTTAAGTACTTTACATGCATTAACTTAGTCCAAGAAGTATCATTATCACCTTCAATTTTTTTCAGCTGTGGAAATGAAGGGTCACACCCACCCCCTATCTGAACAGAAAATCCAACTTTCTAACCCAAGGCACTATCATTTTGGGACAGGCAGGGCCCACAGACCTTCTATTAGTCCCACCTATTCTTCATTCATCATATGTAAAAGTTAGACATAGTTTATCTACTTCAGGCTTCTGTGAATATGAGATTACACAGATAAAGCATTTAAACAGCACCTAGCAAACAGTAAACAACAATCCCTGTTACAGCTGTGGGTCACTCCGGTGCAGCTGTGAAATATCATGCAAATGAAAATGTACTTCCTTCCTTTAACTCTACTCATAGACAGAAGATACTATGGGTGAGAGATGAAGAAGCTGTCTTGAGGCCATTAACCACTTCTTTTGTGCCCAGGCCCTGAGTTCAGTTCTCAAGACCATAAAACAAAAACATCCAGTGTTTAAAGTGTGTCATCTGTCTAGGAGCCCCTCATTGTGGTCTTGATTCCCATGGAACACTACCTCACCTAAATACCACCTATTCCATGAAGTCTTTTCAAATAGTTCAGTTTCCACAGCAGATAATCTATACCTCATGCTCTTTTTTGGTGCACCTGCCCAAACACTACTTACTCCTTAAAGTCAGTATTTACCTTGAGGTCTCTATTTCCTCTTCTTGGCCCTAAAGAGAAATGGATTCTCTTAGGAAGAGCTGAGAGGACTATAGATATCTGAAACTTTTTTTTGTTGTTTGTTTTTTGTTTTTTGTTTTTTTTCGAGACAGGGTTTCTCTGTATAGCCCTGGCTGTCCTGGAACTCACTCTGTAGACCAGGCTGGCCTC
>BDUI01003795.1:70652-81065 GCA_002335545.1 Apodemus speciosus
CTCTCTCTCTCTCTCTCTCTCTCTCTCTCTCTCTCTCTCTCTCTCTGCTGTCATTCTTAGGCATGAGGTAAGACATTTCTCTGGGAAACTTGGAGAGATAACTTGTTGGTGACCCAATTTCAGAGCATCAGAATCCTGCCACCTGGCTGACGCTGTGTCTCAGTCATTCCGTGTGAACAGGATCTGTTCCCAAGCCATTGGCAAGTCAGGACACACATGTGACAGGCATGAGTCCCCTCCCCTGTCAAGCCTGATGTGAGGCCCAGTGCACAGGTATCAGGTAACAGCGGTGGGCAGACTATGTCTGCTGAGCCAAGGACGGAGCTTTCCTGCTGTAGGTTAGAAGCTGATGCATCTCATGATAGAGTGGTGCTTCTTGGAAACAAAGACATTAGATTCTCTTGCCAGTTCTGCTGCTCAGATTCTCTGGTGGAGCATCTCAGGGTTACTTCAAGGTTTTCCCTGAAGCTGTCAGCRCCTGTCGTTGCCTTTACCTGGTCCTGCTGTTCAGGAGAGATAAGATGGCCATTCACCTACCATCTGCCTGTCTGTCCTTCTAATTAGCCACCACCTAACCATCCCTCAAATATATACACTTATCTATTCTACTGACTACTTTTCTCAGTGCTATGATAAAAAAACACCTTAAGGGAAGAAGGACTTCTTATGTTTCAGTTTGAGGGGATACAGCCACAGCGGGAGGTCATGGCAGTTGGAGCACGAGGTATCTGGTCTCATGATGTCTAAAGTCTGGAAGCAGAAGAAGATGAATGCTAACGTCCAGTTCAGTTTCTCCTATCTAGTTTGTCGAGGAGAACCCACTTCACCACTGGGCCTTTCCATTTTAGTTAACCCAATCTAGAATATAGACATTCTCTCACAGAAAGCCTAGAGATTTGTCTCCTAGGTGATAGTGGATCCTGTCAAGCTGCCACTGATATTAGCCATCACATACCCCATCCAGTGCACTGATCCATCTAGCTTACCAGCCATCCATTCATYCATCCTTCTTTGTCTCATCCATCCRGATCTCTAGGACATGGCCCATGCCCGCGTGCACTCCCACACTACTCTTTCTCAGATGCTCTACTCTGATAGATTATTCACTAAGGGGTGAGAAACACAGGGCACGAGGCATGGATCCTGATACCAAGGCATGTTTGAGAGCTCAATGACGACACACAAATATCCCTAGTAAAGTGATCGTGTCCTTAGGGGAAAGCAAAGGACTCTAAGGCCAGAGGAAGGGGCGACCCTTCTGAAAACTTGGTGACACTATGGGATCACTCAATTCCCTAAGCACTGGCCTCATGTAGGGTAGGTGATTCTGCATTCTTCATTAGCCTGAGGCGCTTAAAAATAGGAAATCCTAAGGCCCAGGCACGGAGACCCTGGTTCTGACCCAAGTATAACCATCCTTTTGGTTCTCTCCAGTTGCACTCTCCTTCCTGGGGCGTGGTATGGGAGACCTAAGGCCATGCCCACCTGGAGCCTTCTTTCTCTTCCRGATGATGCTACAAAGACATAGCAACCAACATATTCAGCCCCAGAGGACCCAAGTACTCATTTCTAAGGCCTCTGCAGTTCCTTCCATGAGCTGGTGCTCCTGAGGATAGGTCATGTCACTAGTGTAGATACTGTAGAGCCTATACTGAGGCCCGTGCTGTTGGAGGCCCTTGGGAATGCGGACTGGAGTTTTCATAGCAGGCAAGGCCCCTTCCAGCGGCCAGAGCTGATGAGGAGAGAGGAGGAAAAGGCTAGAGGTCAGGAGTCCGCTGTTCCTACAGCACTGACTCTAACACAGAGTTCAAGAAGGCAACATTTAAACACGGGCTTCCAGGCTATTATGAAAGCACGTTCATCAAGGTAAGAGTAGAAAACATTAACAGTTGATTTTTTTTAAAGCTAATCTTCATGCATTTAGAGATGTGGTACATGGACCTCTCTAGTACCTCTTTCTCTTTCTACAAATATTAGGGACAGGGCCTCGTTGATGATGGAATCATAAGTTCCTAAGTACATTAGAACAACTAGATGTAGTGCCTAATCTGAACTGGATTAGAGGACAGTAATATGGGAGATAATTGGGTCTGTGGACCAGAGTTGAGCAGGAACTCTAGATGAGATAAAAACAGGTCTGTATTAAGTTCTTCAGCTTGTGCTTACCAAGGAGAATTTCTCTGAGGTTGGGAAACTCATGTTTGTACCCTAAAAATAAAAGGTATAGATCATGATGCTGAGAGAACCAGTAGATGCTGGGGTGGTGGTACCTGTAATCACAGCTCTTGGAGAGAAGGAGAAAGGAAAGGGGCTCAAGACCAGAATCGGCTGTGTGGTCCAAGGTAGAGCTAGGCCTTGTGAGACCTCATCCCAACGAAGAAAAACAAAAGAGAAGGGACAAGGGAGCAGCGGAAAGGACTGGAAAGGGGTGTCAGCACAGCCAGACGTCCAAAGCGAGGAATGCCAGGCTGGGATGCACTGGTCCTGTTTTATTCTCGCAGCTTCCGATTTCAGGTGTGAGTTTAAGGTTCTTTTAGAATCCAAAGCTAAAAACAAGCTTCCCAAGGCCCTGGGTAGTTTATCCCTTCATACGTATTTGCTGGAGTGACACTGGAGTCAGCTGGCAGTCCAATAATTAGTGACAGGTAGACAAGATGTTTACTAAGTGGCTAGTCAACACAGAGTGCTTGCCTGTGCCTGTTAACTGTGTTAAGAGCTTCGAATTATGAACTCAGTCTGGGTGACAGGGTGGGGAGCATTGCTTCCATGATTCTCCACCTCGAGCAGATGGAAGTGCTATAGCCCAGGGAAGTGTAATGTGCTCCAGGCCTGCAGGGCTCAGCAGCGGTGGCAGAGTTTGCAAGCCTCGTATTTGAGCTTTGCTGCTCTGTTATCATTAGCCAGATTCAAGGACTCGGTACGATTAGTCATCCTTCTAGAGTGGCCGTGGTGACTGACCTCCTGACCCCTCGTAGCCCTTCACAGGCAGGAAATAATATTCCAGAGATGGAAGAGGGGCCTGAAGGCTTCAATATCTCTTCTAGAGTGCTGGACTCTATGGAGATGTTTCTAAGAAACTAGTTGGAATCAAAAGCCAGAACTCAGGTGGCATGCTTAGAGGATGCCAGTCACTGAGTCTGCATAGATAGGAGGGTACAAAGACAGAGATGGAATGGCCAGCTAGGTCCTTAGCTGGTCATCTGTAACCAAGGGTGGTGATCCAAAATGTAACAGTCTAGAGCAGTGGCTCTCGACCTTCCTCATGCTGCGACCCTTTAATGCACTTCCTCATGTTGTGGAAAATACTTTGTTGCTACTTCATAACTGTCACTTTGCTACTCTTATGAATTGTAATATAAATGTCTGATATGCAACGTATCTGATAAGCAATCCACAGGTTGAGAACTGTTGGTCTAAAGGGTCTTCCCAGTGGTTTTCTCAGGGGCCATGATATCTATRTCACACTTAAGTCCATGTGACCTCTAGGGCATGTATATTTCCAAGTTAGGGTGACTAGCAGTCAGAAGAAGGAGAAGCAGAGAAGCTGAGGTCTGCTATGYCTCTCAGGAGGGCCTGGGGATGGGAGAGGAGGGCAGCTTCTGGGCCTTGATCTGTTAGGTCAACAAGACAATGAGATATGGCAGCAGAATTGGCACCAAGGGGTTAAGTTCATTAGACACTTGAGAGGTGACAGAGAAGATCTGTCGGAGAGCAGAGTGTCCAGCCAGCACTTCCAACCCAAGCAGAAGGACTGCTTGGCACTTATAAGTCTCTGCTCTACCTGGGGGCTTCACCACCAAATTATCCTTCTTCCTTCTCACAAAGTCTCCAGCATCAGGAAGCAGATGGGATTAGGCCAGCAAGAAGTTTCTTAGGAGCAACTCGAGTGAGAGGAAGCTGGTGGGGGCGGGGAAGAGCTGGGAGAGAAAGTAATGTACATGAAGGGGAGGCCAGATGTGGAGCAGACTGGCAGGATGCACCCAGGCAGGCAGGTAAGCTGGGTAGGAATACCTTCATCTTCAGGGAGGCCTCATGCCCTCTTGTTGGCAACGCAAGTCCCCAAGGCCGGTGGATTTTGCAGGATTTCAGAGTATCTACCTTTTCAATACACACTGTGCCTTCTCCCCTGGTCCCAGTTTTTGTTGCTACATCATAACTGTAATTTTGCTACCGTTATGAATTGTAATGTAAATATATCTGATATGCAAGCTATCTGATGATCGACCTCCAAAACGGTCAAGATTCACAGGTTGAGAACTGCTGGTGTTCCTGTGCTCCCCCTGGCTCCACTCTGGTCCCCTGTAGGTATAATTTACCTACATCACAGTGTGTGTGTTTCCTATCTCCCCAACCCCAGCTCCAGCTCGAATGCAAGCTTTGCATAGGCAGGGATGTTTATCTGTTCACTGGTGTGTCCCCAGGGCTCAGGAAAATGCAGAAAAAACACATGTATAGATGGAATTACATTGATAATCCACTGATGGAACCATCAGAGCCGAGGAGCCAGGAAGAGGCACTAGTTTTAGGAGGAGTCTGAAGAGTTTGGCTTCCCGGAATCAAGATGCTGCGAGTGAATTGACTCCCTCTCCTGATGTCATCTGCCTTTCCTCTATACAGGAGAACCTGAGCTCCTGTCTGTCACTGTCAGGACAATAGAAGGTGAGTATTTCAAATTACCTACGATGATGGTGCATTCCCAATAGAATCTACCAATGTTTCTGCTTTGGTATTCCTTGACGACAAGTTTTCTGTGGAACAGCCGGAAAAGGAGCAGCGCTTGTGTGCACTTGGCAATGCTCTCAAAGTGACCCTCAGGCAAATGCCGGAGCCCTGTCCCCACATGCAAAGCGGCTACCCAGTGGGATCATTGGAAGCAGCTTTCTCATACCCTATCCCGGGCCCCCAGCAGTCCCTTCTGGATATTACTTTCCCCTGGTGTCGTTGACCTGTGGCCAGGTTCCCAGGGTCGGCTGTTGAGTCCAATACTCCACTGGGTCACTTTGTCAGTGTTGGGCCTGGCACCATGTGCCCTGCCTGCCCAGAGGGTCGGAAGAAGTGTCTGAAGGCCGCTTCCACCCTTGGCTCTCTCCTTGGAAAATTCTGGACTGTTCCCTACCACCAAGCAGGCTGGCTGCCTGCTTGGCCTCCCAGCATCTTCCTGCCTGAGGGGGGCTCTCCCTCCTAGGGCCAGTCCTCTGCAGGAGGAGACATTCATATTTCTTAACTCTCATAAACTTGGTTTTGACATGAGAACCTTTTGCGGAAGAAATGAGAACGCCCTCCGAGGGGCTGCTCTGTAAACTGGCTACCCCCTAATGTGAGACCAATGGGGGACAGGATAATCAAGCAGGCCATCTAAGAGCCTTGGACAGGACTCGGTTGTAAAAGCTGAGAACTCTTTGCATGGTACACCGAGGCCTTCCATAAGCGGCTGTCTCTGGCCTGTATCCTCATGCCCTGTCATGCAGAACCCGCAGCATGTGTGGATACCGTACAGCACTGAGGCATTGTTCCCACGAGAACAAAGCTTCTAAAAAGCCCAGGTCCAGCCTCTCTGCTAAGTGAAGATTTCTCAGAGGTCTTAGTCCTCCTGGAGCCGTTCCCTGCTCCGAAACACAGTGGCAGATGTCTGACCCTCAGGGCTGCCATCTTTGTACATGTTAACTCTCAACCATTATTTCCAACTAACATGTACTGGGCTAGCAATTACCATAAGAACCGCCCCTCAATGAGTCCTCACAAAATGCTGACTATGTTGGCTAACTTGTGTGTGTCAACTTGGCTGGGGATGGCACCCTGAGAGGGGGCCAAACATTACGCAGGATGTTTCTGTGAGGGTGGTTTTTTTTTTTTTGGATGAGACTAGCATTTTTAAAAATCACTATTCTTTGAGAAAAGCAGGGTGCCCTCCACAGCATGGGTGGGTCCTGGGCAATCGGTCAAGGGCCGGAATGGAGCAAGAAAGTGACGTCCTCCAAACAGAGACCGTTCTTCCAGTAGACACCCCTTAGCCTTGAACTTCAAAAACAGACTTCTCTGGGTCTCCAGCTGCCAGACCACCCAGCACTCTAGCCCAGCCAACCTCTTTAACTGTGTGACCATTTTTTCCAGAAAACCCAGACTAATACAGCGAGGGAGCCAGGACGGTCAAGAGACATGTTATGTGGAAAGGGGGAGGGAGGGGCGGAGTGCCCTCAGCACAGAGGATCTTCTCACCCCGCGCCACAGTTAGAGGAGGAATTTGCTATCTTATTTGGGTAACTGCTGCTCAAAAGCGGGGTTTCTTTGATCCCTCATGGCTACGGCACAGATCTTCATAGTCAGGTTTAAGGATAATTTATTGCTTTCGTGTGGGCTACACGAGTGCATGCGGGCACACATATGTGCACGTGTGTTTGTCAGGTCAACCCTGCCCATAGATCCTTAGGTACTAACTACCTTGTGCGTTGAGACAGGGTCTCTCACTGGCCAGGAACTCAGCAAGTAGGCTAAACTGCCTGTCAGCCCCAAGGACCTTGCCTCTGCTTCTCAGCACTGGGATTGCAAACACACAGTACCGATGCGAGCTTTTTTGTTTGTTTGTTTGTTTGTTTGTTTGTGTGTTTGCTTTTTTATGTGAGTTCTTGTGTCAGGTCATCATGCTTGTACTCTAGTGACCAGCACATCTCCAGAGTCTAACAACTGATCACTTTTTACAGCCAAGCCATCTTGTCTTTGTGATTTTTCTACCCACAGGAGGTAACCAGCCTCCTTTGTGGTGGACACTTGACTCCACTAAGCATGTGTAAAACACTGAGCTGGCTGTCTTGACCGCAGCAAGGGGCGTCCGCAGTGGCTTTGCAAGCTTTCTCGGGCCGCCTCAGTCAGCACCCTTAGCGGGAGGCTGAGCCTCACTCATATACAACACGTCCACTCCTCCCTCCTTCCTGTCCACAGCCTGTCACGACCCTTCTCAAAATCGCTTTGTTTCTCTCTGACCTGAATCCGGCAGGCTGCGATGGCATCACCAAGTGACTCCAGCCTTGGGCCTCGGTGTTTAGACCAAGAGCTGCCTCCTGATTTGAATTTCTGCTTGTGTGGTAATAATCCTGCTAGCTCATTCAAACTTCCTTAAGTCAGTGAGATTCTGTGGCTTTGCACCAAGCAATCTCATCAACATTTCCTTGTGAACAGAGGCATGAGCACAGGGAGACTGGGATGGGATGGACGAGGGGACCTCAGGGTGTCCACTGAGAACTCCTCCACGCCTGGTAAATGAACTAATCTGTATATTTCATAGATTTCAACATGTACATTTCTGCAACGTATGCGTGTTTGGCCCCAGCTGCCCGTCATACAGCTGACTCAGACATGAATGCTTCCATTTGACATCAGCACTTCTACGGGGGGTGATTTGACCCAAAATGCCAGAGGTGATAGCAGGACGTACTTCCGAGAAAAGTTGTCTCTCTCTCAGAACGGGGCTCTTAGGAAGTGACCCTCTTCAGAACAATATCCAAGGGAAAGTTCAGGCGTGCCAGCCCTGTTAAGGGTTTGTGAAGGGCATGAAGAGTYGGGAACAGCCTGGCCAGTTGAATTTATCTTTGAATTGATGAGTTCCTACTTGCTGAGTTCCAGGCCAGTGAGAGATCCTGTCTCAAAGAACAAGACAGGTAAGTACCTAAGGAACTATATGCAGGGTTGACCTCTGGCCTGACACACACGCGTGCACATACGTGTGCAGGTTGAGGCCTGGTAAGGAGCCAGAGAATAAACACCTTAGGCACCACAGGCTTTGCAGTCTGTGGAGTGCTCTGCTCAGCTCCAGAGGCACTGAGAGAAGGAAAGAGCTCACCTACAGCCTATGTTGTAGGGCACTGGTGTCGCTATATGTTTCCAAACCAATTACCCGGTACAAGAAATGTCAGCTCAATCAGTAACAATATAAGTATACGCCTAGATTGCACTACACTACTCTATTCTCACCTATAGTATCCCATATAACTTGCGGTTTCTCAGGCCAGGAGCTTCTCTCTCTGCAGCCTCTCCATCCAAAATCCCCTGTAGCTCCTCCCCCTTCCTGTTGATCCTCCGTAGCTCCTCCCCCTTCTCTGATGATCCCCTTTTCCTCCCCCAAACTCTCAGCTCCTCCCCCTTCCTCCTGCCCAATCATTGGCTCAAGCCTTTATTTGAAAACTTAAGGTGGGGAGAAGGTTCACAAGGCAACTCCTCATCTGCAGCCCCTCCGAGGAGTAGAATTAGCATCAAAATACAAGCCCAGGGCTATCCACAACACACTGGCCCTTCAATTTTACCTAATTTCCATGTCTCAAGAAATACTATTGAGTTTTTTGAGCCTTTTTGCAAGTATCAAAGCCATCCATGACTCATGGGCCACATGACAGCACATAGCGTGGGAGTCATTTGCCAATTTTCTCTTCGGGGTGAGAAAAGCCTGTGTTGTGGTCTCGGAGGTGGTGTTCCCTCCTCTTTACGTCAACACTCAGGCTTGCAGCAGTCCTGCAGAGTGGGAAACAATATTCCTACATCAGGGCACCAAGTTGGAGAGGTCTGGCTGCTTAGAATTGATTAGTGAGTAGGTCAGGTCAAGGTTTAACCCTGGATCTACTTTCTTGATTCACTGCAAAATGCAAAGATGCTTCTTCCAAGCCAACATTACTGTTTACAGGGGAAACCTAGGCTGGATCGAAGACTCCACCTGCCTTCTGTTCCAGTCTGTCCCATCCTTGTAGAAGAATGTAGGAATTTCAGTCAAGACGGGAGGTGACTCCAGCAGGGTGTCCACAGCAGGTCATTGGTCTAAACAGGAGACAAGCTTTGGTAGTAGATGTCTAAGATTCTAGCACCTAGGAACTGAGGCTGGAGAATCACCAGGAGTTTAAGGCTAGCCTACACTACATAGTGAGTTCTGGGCTAGTCTGGCAGTCTGGATTATAGAGTGATATCCTGCCTTAAAAAAATAAAATAATAAAAGATTATATTAGGCTCGTTGTGCAAGCCATCGTATAAATACTAAAAGCACACATTTAAGCAGAAGGGAGTGCAGACGGGAAAAATGGAATCAGGTGTTACTTCTAACACAAGTCTTCTTGGTCTGTCCATTCGTTCACCATTTTTGAAACAGAAGCAGGGAATGTCTGCCCTGCTTAGGTTCCCCCAGGGGAACCGAGGTGTGGAACGAGCCCTGCAGTCGATGAGGAGGGCCTGGCACAGCCCTGTGGTCCCAGAGCCACAGAAGGAATTAACAAGTGTTCTGCTTCATTTTTCCAGGCGCCGCGCTGTGGGCTGACCTCCTGGAAGATCCCTTAGACGACTTGTGCAAACAGCCTTCCAAAGTCAATAGACTGCAAAAATCTATCTGGCTCATGACACCTTCCTTGGTCCTCTTGACATCCATCAATGCCCCCACCCCCGTCACCTCTGCATTCAAGACTCCTTCCAGGCTGCACTGTTCGGTAGACAGACTGCAGGTGAGGGGGGTGGGGCAGGTCAGGTCATAGCTGCAGTGGGTCGATATGAGAGGTGAGTGGTAGAACATAAAAATAAAAACAGAGCCAAGACAGCTCTCTGGGAATCCTCCTAGGCCTGTGGTGTCTATAGCAATGTGAGCCAGCCACGGAGAACTAGCCGTGGCCTCTGCTTTGTGTGGCCAAGGAGGATCGCACTGGTTACTACTCTGTGTGTCTTGCTCCACAATGTTAACAGACTTCATTTATAGAGCAAATGCTGTGTGCTGGGCATGGTTCTCCAAACCTCAGAATCAGTTAGGAGCCAATCTTCAAAGCATTGTTCCTTCTGGACAAATGACAGGCTTGAGGCTCCGAGGGGCAATGGACTTGCCCAAGTCAATCATTGCTTCTGGGGCTTAGATAGGATCTGGTCCTTTGCTGTCTTCCCTTGCAATATGAGTCTCTATTCCAGGAGCACTGGCACTAGAACCAAGGTGCTAGGTCTCAGCATTTGTCACATCCCTGACATCAGGCCTTATGCCCTTATCCATCAGGGAGGCTGGCAGTCTCTGCCCCAGTGGCTCCTGGAAGCAGGTAGCAATGAGTTTCCCTGGCATGCAATAAGGACACATGCTCCACTATGGTCATAGCAGCCTTATTCATAATAGCCAGAAGCTGGAAAGAACCCASATGTCCCTCAATGGAGGAATGGWTACAGAAAMTGTGGTCTATTTACACAATGGAATACTACTCAGCAATTATTATTATTATTTTTTGGAGTAGGGACTTYTTTTTCTTTCTATATTCTTTGTTTACATTCTGAATGCTTTCCCCTTTCCCAGTTCCCCCCTCACCATATGTCCCCTAAGTCCCCTTCCCACTGCCCTTTCCCCAATCACCCCTCTCCCATTTCTCTGTTCTGGTACTCCTCTACAATACTGGATCAAGTCTTTTTAGGACCTAG
>BDUI01003795.1:89053-102034 GCA_002335545.1 Apodemus speciosus
GACCACCTTGGAGCACACTAGCCATGGAAACAGTGAGTGCAGTCAAGTTGGCAATGTGAGAGGAGATGGGAGACTCAAGTCCCGATGTGTTCCCCACAGCTAGGCTTGGAGACTGTGAGGGTTTTCCTGAGGGGCAAGGCGGCTGGAGGTTAAGAGAAGCAGGCGGAGCAGGCAGAGCCTAAAAGCTTGACCCAGGAGYTGGAGTGGGGACTGGGCTGGCTCAGGCTTTCCCTTGGCGTCAGCTACATAAGTCCTAAGTGTTCAGTACATAWAGCTTTAACTCTGTGACATCACACRGCACTGGAGACTCATGCTTAYGACACCAGAACTTGAGAGGCTGAGGCAGGAGGACTTCTACRAGTTTCATACCAACTTGGGCTACAGAGTARGACCAAACCCTCCCCTGAYCCYACCAAATAYTTACACAGCTAATAACAATAATTATTGATATTTAAATTTAACAGTTTTTAAAAAGCTGTGCAGAAGCTACATGTACATGGCTGATTTGCCTTTGACGTAGGTCCGTTCCARTGTCCCTGTGGGGAGGAGAGAATGAGAACAAAGAACTAAGGTCTTGTCTCTTTTTCTTTTTGTCTGTTTTGTTTTAAGACAGGGTTTCTCTGTGTAGCACTGGCTGTCCTGGAACTCACTCTGTAAACCAGGCTGGTCTCGACTCAGATCCACTTGCCTCTGCTTCCACAGTGCTRAGATTAGTGGCGTGTGCCACCACTGCCCGGCTCTAAGGTCCTGTCTTAATGAGAACTGAGTGTCACTACACGGCACCTGTGGCTGCCTGGCCTAAACCAGTGTTTCCAGCCRCACTCAGAGCCGTGGGGAGCAGATGGGGCTCTGCGTGCCAGGCTAAGGCCCACGTTTAACCAGACTGAAGCCAGACATGGCTGTTCTGGGGCTCTCCCTCCCAACATCCTTCACTTGGTGCCTTTGAGAACAGATTAAATTTCTCCGTGTTAAAAATGTTTATAAAAGTGCTTTACAATTACACTTATTTTTGTGTTTGTGCATGGGTGTGTGCATATGTGCTACAGTGTGCATGTGGAGGTCAGAGGACAGCTTAGGGGAGTTGGTTCTTAACTTCCATTATGTGGTCTCTGAGGGTTGACCTGAGGTTGTCAAATAGCCTTTTAGGTGTGGAGGTCAAAGGGCAACTTGGAGGACTTGGTTCTCTACTCCTTCATGTAGGTCCTGGGGACCAAACTCAGCCCTCAGGCTTAGCAGCAAGCACCTTTAGCAGCTGAGCCATCTTGCTGGCCCCAGATCCTCCTCAGCTGAGAACCTGGCTGCTGCTGAGAGCCATGTTGTATTGTTTGGCTAATGCAGCAAACAGCTTCATGAACGCCTGAAAGATGCTCACAGGCCAGCTGGCCATATGTCAGAATGCAGATGCCAATTGAGTGGTCTGGCCTGGGCTACTGTGTTAGTCTAAACGAAAATGGCCCCCAGAGGCTCAAAGGGAGTGGCATCATTTGAAAGGATCAGGAGGTGTGATTTTGTTGGAGTAGGTGTGGCCTTATGGGAGGACGTGTGTCCCTGGGTTGAGGTTCAGAAGCTCAAGCCAGACYAGTGTCTCACGCTCTCTTCCTGCTGCCTGCTAATTCAGACAGATGCACGYCCCCATGCGTCCTACTATGACTCTAATGGACTTAACCTCYGAACCTGTAAGCCAGCCCCAGTTAAATGCTGCRTAAAATAAGAGTTGTTGCAATTATGGTATCTCTTCACAGCAATGAAACCCTAAGACAAGCACCCAGGGGAGCCCAAAAGCTATTGAGCTCTGTCTGTCCTGGGCTTCGTGAGYCCTTATGCTCATTATYCTTGTGCCTGGGCTGTAGGCTCGACTCAGCTTTCATGGGACCTTRTAGACACTCTGTCACAGGACTTCTCAGCCTCCACAGGGCTGAGGCAGAGCCCCAAGGCTCTGCAGCCATGGAGGAGGCATCCCGGCAGCCGTGACCAGCCTGGCTAACAAGCGATGAGCTATGATTCCGCAGTGCTAACAGTCAGATGCCCACTGTGCTCTTACCTCAGGGGCACACCCCAGGACACTGGAAACTCCACGCATGTGCATAGACTGTCCCGTGGTGTTCCTGTACGTAGCGTTGGATGTTTGGGCCTCTCTCCGTGCCTGCAGTCTCTGTTCTCAGTCATATGTAAACTGTTAGTGTGGCTTTGGGTGTCATATTACTGCCACATGGGCTGTGCAGTGATGCAGGGGACAGGAAGGGGGACTGATTCCCCTCCTGGGGCTGCCTTGGCCAGTGTCTGAGTCGGCATCTCCAGGAGGGGCTCAGTGTTCATGGGAGAGTGGGCTCTAGAGACGGAACACATTCAGGCATCTGGAATATTCGAAATCCAGAGGGAAATATACGCCCTAATCCCAAGAGAATGCAGGGAATGAGTGAGCTGCTTCAGGCTGGCCTGGCAGAGGCTGAGGCCCACTCCRTCTCCCCAAGCTTGGCGTGGTCTTCAGTGTCCCAGCKTGAGGGCCTTTGGTGTTTTCCTGGTCATTTCTGGGGCAGCCATTTCCTTTGGAGCTGGGGTGGAGCAGCAGAAAGCCTCCAGTGTGTTCTGTCCTCTTTCTTCAAGGCAAGAGAGGCAGGAGTTTACGTTTGTCCCTGTTGGACACRCGGTGTGGGGGTGGGAATGTGGTGAGAGCACCTGAGAGGCCTCGATGCCCGTATGTTGGGGTGACATGCTGAAAGTAACCATTTYRAAGCATCTTCTCAGGTYGTCRTRGTTCAAATCCAGGGCTGAGGAGCCAGACTCCCAGGCARGAGTGGYCTCAGGATGGGGCCAGGAGCTCTTTGGTACCCAGAGTATAAAAGGAGAAGGATAGCTCAGSAGCGGTGCAGAGACCCAACACAGAGAAGCTGTTTGGCCCCATGGGTGCCTGGAGGTGTTGAGAAAGAAGGGGTCAGGCGAAGGTGGGTAGGAACAGGTGAGAGGGTTCTTCTCAGAGCGAGGAGTGCTGGAGAGGCAGAGGGCTGGCAACTCTAGGAGGAGCAGGCTGACACAAGGATTTCCCTGAGCTTTAATGTGTCCAGTCATCCTCTCTCTATGAAGATGACATATAGAGCGGTATTGTACCCAGTGTACAGATGTGAGGACTGAGGCTCATTGGCAGGTGTTACTGAATGTAATGCTGTAGCCACCCAGAAATGGAACATATCTATAAGCAAACTGTATTTGCCAAGCTCCCCACGTAACTGTGAGCTACACTGTCTGGGGGTTATGTGGTGGTGGCCATTTTCAGAAAGGACCCTTTGGTGTTAAAAGCAGAGATACAGCACTTGTGGATGCTTCATTGGTAAAAGTAGATAGTAATAGGTGACCTTTAGGTGACCTTCTAGAAGCATCCTGTGAGTGAAGTTTTTCAGGAGACAAATTTCTGAGCAACAACCAAGGCCAGACAAGTTTTTTAAAGTCCATTGAGAGTTTTTATTGATAGCAGATGCTGGCCAATGCCCGCTGTTTTCAGGAAGAATGGGGGCAGGCTGACCACGTCTGTATCTGTGCCAACCCTTAAGGTAAGGGTTCATTTTGAAGGATTTTATTAAATCAGGGTATTTGGAGAGATCTTACCTCCATCTGGTGCTGTACCTAACCTGAGGTAGGCAGTTTCTGAACTGGTTTATAAACATTRACTGGATGGCAAGTGTTTATTGAGTGTTTACTATGTGCCCGATGTTGTTGAATGTGCTTTATGTGAGCTACCTGACAAGATTTACTCACTTCGTTTGTGAATAGGGTTAATGAGCCTGGAGACATTCAGTAACTCAGTGTTGGAGTCATGGTGTGATGTCAGACAGTGTGTGTGGGGAGATAGCTCAGTGGGTAAAGGCCTTTTCCATCTCCAGCCTGGCAACTTGAGTTTGCTCCTACATGACGGAAAGAGAACAGATTCCACAATAATGTCTTCTGACCTCTGCATGTGGATCCTCACACCACACACACACACACACACACACACACACACACACAAACAAACAAACAAACAAACATGGATGCTGAAGAGATGAGTGAGCAGATGTGAGCACTGATTGCTCTTCCAGAGGGTCAGAGTTCCCAGCACCACACGGAGCAGCTTACAATTGTCGTAGTCCCAGCGCCATGGTATGCAATGCTCTCTCTGGCCTTTGTGGGTACCTCGCACAGAGTACATATGCTTAAGGAGAAACGCATACACACACATAAATAAAATTAGAAATATTTTAAAAACAAATAAATAGAGCAAACTGTTAAGGAAAAGTATAAACTTTATATAAACATAAAATTGCGTAATAAATCTGCACATCCACACACCACCTGCACTGAACAGCTACCGGTGAGCACTTGGACTTCTYGTTATAGTTTTATTCCTCATTTTTGTCATTGCTTCCTAGAATTTTTAATGCGGGCACCACGTGAACACTGCAGCAAGTCTATGTGACGCGTAAGGACCTTTCCTTATTTATGTGACCACAATGCCATCGCCACGGTCCCCGGAGCYGTTCCCTTGTATCCTTTGATGCCTGGAGGGTGTCCAGTTTTCAGGTTGCCTCTACAAATGTCCTTTTATAGTCAATGTGTTCAAATCAGGGAACAACCATCAATCTCTGGACTGAGTTGATGATATTTAGTCTTCTAGAATAGTCTCTCACTTTCTGTGCCAAATTATTTGCAATTTTTTTCACTTTCTGAATTTTTAATTTTCATCTTTGTAGTGTGGTTTCACGCRTTCCTCTTAGTTCTTTGTGCTTCCTTTACATGTTTATGGATGTGGGCGTGCAGATATTTGTTTGCTCTACAAGATAAAGTCTTACTATGAAGCCCAAGACTAGCCTTGACCTCACGATTCTTCTGCCTCACCTCCTAGGTACGGAGAGCATAGATGTGTAGACTTTCACACTCAACTGTGCTTCCTTGAAACTGGAGAGGGAACTAGAGAGCGGGTTAGGTTTAGAACGAGTCCTCCATTGGTGACACTCTTGCTGCCCAGCACTCCTGCCTGGTGACTCCCTCCTAAYGATGCACAGATGGCTCCGTGGGCAGCCTGGTCAGTTTATCTCAGCCCCTGCCTRTATTTTGTCTGCTCCAGCAGTTTCCCCAGGAAGGTGACACAGACCACCTAATGCTGCTGCCTATATCTATTAGCAGACACCTCTGAAGTCCTCCCAGTGAGGCCTTGATGTCCCAGCCAGGTTGACCCTGCTCTTTGCTCTCGGTGTCTACTCTTCTGATTTTTCTATCGCCTGCGCATGGTATTCTGAGATCCTAGTAAAGCGTAGGTTCCAGAATGACAGCTGGTGCCAAGACTGCCTCATGTTTACCTCTGCAGGACACTGCTGTCATCTGTTATCAATGACGATGTCATTGGGGACTTTGCAATGTGACAATCCATCMTGGGCTTCTAAGGATGACACTTGGGTGGTAGAGAGCCATGGAGCTCTGCTTCCTTCTCCACCTTCCTAGAGACTTTGGTTGTACAAGATGTACAYGTTTCTCTACAGGTGAGAGGACGTGTAGTTTTACAGGCCTCTTATAGGGTGGGCAAAGGAACAAGATCCTACCGTCACTAAGGCCCATGGGCTGCTGGCTGCTGCCCCTACCTTCTACAGCATTCAATATCTATGCTGCAGCTAGACCTGAGAGGGGACAGCAGTGATTTCCAGGAGGCCTGTAGATGATCAGAAATACTGTGTTCTTTATGTTCTGCTTAAGAATGAAGGGAGGAATAGGGCATTGTGGTGCACGCCTTTAATCCCAGAGCTCAGGAGGCAGAGGCAGGTGGATCTCTGAGTTCTACAGAGTGAGGCTAGCCTGGTCTACAAAGTGAATTCTAGGACAGCCAGGGCTACCCAGAGAAATCCTATCTCTAAAAACCAAAATGAAAAAAAAAAAAAAGAAAGGAAGGAAGGAAGGAAAGAAGGAAGCAAGGGAGGAAGGAGGGAGGGAATGACGGGCTAGAGAGGTGGCTCAGTGGTTAAGCTCAGCTACTGCTTGTGCAGAAGACCTGAGCTTGGTTTCCAGCCCATCCCCTACCCCCATGTAGGGCAGCTCACAACTCTCTCTAATTCCAGCTCCAGGGGGTCCAATGCCTTGGGCCTCCTAGGGCGCCAGGACTCACATGCACACACCTATACAGAGACACACACACGTCCACATAGTAAGAAATAACAAAGATAAACACGTAAAGACCAAATCATAGGAGTCTGTAGATTTTCACATTTGAAGCAGAATAAATATTTATAGATAGAAAAAAGAACTTGCTTATTTTTTAACATGAACATTTTAGGTAGTTGGAAACATGACTTTTCATTTATTGATCTTGAAGTTCTTTTACTACTTATAATGCTATTTCCCCGTCTTTTAAATTTTTTTTATTTATTACTATCGTGTGTGTTTCAGGATTGTTCAAGGTGTGTGTGTGTGTGTGTGTGTGTGTGTGTGTGTGTAGTTCAGAGGACGACTAGTGGAATGAAATTGGTTCTCGTTTCCACCTTAATGTGAGATCAAAACAGCAAGTACCTTTACTGTCTGGGCCATCTTGGCAGCTTTGACTTTTCATGTCTTTGTTTGTGGGAATATATTCATCTTTCTTGAATTTTTTTTACTAGATTTTCTATTTCTTCTGCGTTTTCCACTTTTTCTATTTTTAGCATGTTTCTTTTTACAGTGTTATTTTCAGTCTTAATGGTGTATGTGATTTTATTGCTAAAAATCATATTTTCTCTTTGTTTAAAAAAACAGGTCTATTCAGAAAATACAGGTAACAAAAGCAAATATAAGAAGGTGTGCTTGTTCATGTGTTTGCAAACAATTGCACCTATTCAGAAACAACTTCCATTAACACCTGAGAGTCCATATTTCCAGATGCTTCTTTATGTCAAAACCAGTTGGATTTTTTTCTTTTTACAGAAAAGGTCACCAAATCGCACTATTCTGCAATATGCTTTTCCTCACTCACTTTACTGTGAACATCTTTCCATGTCATTACATTTTTTCAGAACTGTCATGTTTATGTCCTGTTGCATTGTTTGGCTCTTTATTTTTAGTGACTTCATGGCTGGCTATTCTGCTGAAGCCAATGAACTTTAGAAAACAATTTTTTGTGTACATTCATTCTTCTTTCTCTAGGACAAATTCTGGGAATCGACCCGCTGGGATCAAAACCAAATACTTTTCCAAAATGTGTTTGACACCTGTTAAAAGCTCTCAGAAAAGTTGCCTGAACTTCAATTCCATCAAAGTATATGGGTGTGTTTGTCTCTGCCACTGGCTAAACATACATCTTTTATGTTCTTAGGCTTTCTCACAGGTAGGACACTACATCTCAAAGTTGCTCTACGGTTAGGTCATTTGATATTAGGGACAGTGATTTTTCTTCATACATATCAGAAAAGTTTATTTCCATCTCAACAATAGCTGCTGTTTGTTTTTGTGCCATGTTTTAAAAGAGGGCATTTTTTCTTCTTTTAGATGATCTGTTTATTTTGTAGATATCTTCACCCCTTATTGTATATTGTATAAATCGTTTGCTTGCTCTGACAGTTAGTTTGGATGATACTATTATGTGGAAGTTTGATTTTTCATTTAATTATTTATTTTTGTCCTAATTAACTTTAATTGTCAACTTGACACAGTCTAGGGTCTCCTGAGATGGGAGTCTAAATTGAGGGAATGGTCAGATCAGGTTGACCTTCGGGTGGGTGTGTCTGTGGGGAGCTGTCTAGATTGACGGCTGAGGCAGGAGGGCCTAGTCCACTGTGGGAGGAACCATCCCCTAGTCAGGTGCTCCTGGGCAGCGCACGAAAGCTGGTGAAGCCCAGCAGAAAGCAGTGTTCCGCCGTGGTTCCGGCTTTATGCTCTTGCTTGAGTTACCACCCTAACTTCTAACCTCCCTCAGGGAGGAACTGTGACTTGTAACTTGCTTTTAGCCGAGGCTTTTCTTTACCCCACAACACTGGAAGCAAACTAGAATCGTGTGTGCGTGCGTGTATGTGTGTGTGTGTGTGTGTGTGTGTACACACACCACAGTGCATGTATGGAGGTCAAAGGACAATTTGTGAGAGTCAGTTTTCTCCTATCAGAGGTGGATTGAACTCCGGCCATCAGGCTTGGTGGGAAGTTTCTTTAGACTTTGAGTTTAGACGTTGAGTTTAGTTGTGGCTAAATTGAAGGAACTTGTCCTGAGAAGCACTGGGGAAACACATAGTTTAAAAGTTTCTTCTTTCCCTGCAACAGAACATCTCAAGCCTGGGCACTCCTTCACATCAAGCCCCAAAGCTGACTGCAGCTCGCACATGGCCTGTGGAGGGTTTGGGTCACCTGGTGCCAGCGCAGTTGGGCCTCAGCTTTCCCCAGCACTGGGACAGCTGTGCCCTGCCATGGTCCTTTCTGCTTGTATAGGTCACCTTTGACTCACCACAGCTTGTGCGTGGATAGAAATCAGACAGATGAGGCCTGGCCTTTGGAGACCCAGGGTTTGAGACCAGGTTAGCACAATTACCTCTTRATGTTCACACAGGTCCTTCTTAGATGGGCAGCCCCTCTGAGAGGCAGGGGTCCTGCATTTCTGCAGACAGCATATAGTTCTGGGTCTGGAGTCCTCTCAAGAAAGCCCGAGGATGTAAGACAGTGCTTTACATCTGGAGGACCTGGGCATCAGCTGAGAGCCCTGGCCAAGTCCCTGAGCTGGGGCCCCGCTAATGGCAGCGAGGACTAATGATCTTGACCAGCAGAAACAGCTGCATCTGGAAAGCAGGGAGCATCGGAGTGCAGCCACCTGCCAGAACAGGGCCTTGGTGGTGAAACACGAAGACACTGGTAGCTCTGGATTCTCTTTGCCTTTTCCTTACCCCACCCCAGCAGCCACACACCACCCACCCTCCTCAGTTCTCATTGACTTGGCCTTGAGCTACGGGTCTTCATCAGTGGACATCATCTTTCTTCTAAACCATGGACCTCGGAGGACGAGTCTTCCTTTATGGACCACCCAGAGCACCACAGAACTGTGTCCTGGCTACTGGATTCGCAGCCAGAACTGCGGGTTCCTCCACGCCTCCTGGTCGCTCTAATCACCAGCACCGCTGTCATTATTACCCATTCCCACGGAGCTGGTGTGATTGATCAGGCAGTCCATCTGGAAATTACAATGAACCAGACTCACTGAGGACAGGGCTCCCTTGTCAGATATCTTTAGCCCTCCCTCCAAAAGAGACTATTATTTATCCCCTAATGATGAAAAGCTGGGCCGTTGTTTTATTATGCACGGCTCTCGCAGCGAGAGAATGGGCCACTTCAAGCACTGGGGCCTATCCCATGTCACGAGCACACCGCAYATTGTCCAGCAGAGAAGCTTCTCTCCCAAACCCGAGGCCACACAGGGTCCCAAGAAACCAGGGCTCCCTGCTATACAGGATCCTGGTGGGGAGGATCTGTGTAAAGGGAGTTCACCCAGAGGACCCAGTAAAAGACACTCAACCACTCCCTGTTTCCTGCTTTTGAAAGACAGCGGTTAAAAAAAAAATCTTTGTCTGCCCTTGACTGGCTGCACTGAGACCCAGCACTGGCCGTCACGATGGTCCACCTTGCTGAGCTGGGGTGAGGCCCGTTGGGTCCACTATCCCATCCTGCCAACGTGCAGAAAATCCCAAGTGTATGAATCCGACTTCCTGGGGGCAAAGACACGACAGAATATGGCAGGGTCTTTGCTGAGAGCCTGGGGTGGGAATCTTAGGATTCGTTTGCCCACCACGTAGGAGCGGAGCAGTGTTCTTTAAAATGCATCTGCTCAGCATCCGGAGAGTCACCGTATGTGAAAATAATGTATGAGAAGCTGGCCATTCACCGCTGGGCCTGGTTCCATTGACTTGAACGATAGTCACAGGACAAGTGCATACTTGACATTATTCCCTCAATGTCAACAGGGCTCCGGGCACCGCCCATCCCCCATCCCCAGGCTGGAAGACCAGGAGAGATCACTTCTGCGAGTTTGGGAGAGAGAATAGCAATTTCCTGCTCTGTCACTTAGCATGGAACCACGTGCAGGAGCAAATGTGGGGGCGTCTGCGCCTTGTTTCTGGCTTGCTTATGGCCGCAGTGCGGCTGTGTGGTAGTAGGTAACTCTCTTGGTCTCTCTGTGCCTTAGCTGAAGTGTTTATCAAAAGGCACGAGCTATCAGACCCGTGAAAACCTTTAGAACAGGGGTAGGGTGGCAAACTATAGCCTTGGGCCAAATGGAGCACACTTACCAATTTTCTTCTAGCCTCTGGGGGTAAGCGGGCTTTTTAAAAATGTTTTTTAAGTTATGAAAAAAATAAAGACATATAAAGATTATATGTAAAAAATCAAGGCATGCTGAGTTCAACAAGGCAGATCTCCAAGGATGCCCGCACTGTGGTGGCACCGGGTGAAGTTCCTGGAGCAGTCAAGTTCATACAGATGGGAGACAGAAGGGCACCGTGGCTGGGGGATTGGAGACCGCCAATGGAGTTTCCTTTTGGAAGCTGAAGACGCTCGGAGTGGCACCGCCCTAAATGTCCTAAATCCTGGCTCATGTGAGATGACAGATATGAGGAAGTCTAGATTATGTCCACTTCAATACAAGAACTGTACACGGCAAGCATGCAACAAATGAAAGCTGCCGGCATCCTATAGAATCGGAAGTAGATGGTGGTTAATGTCTGTGGTGCTCATAACCCGAGTGGGCCGTGGGCACTGTGGGTCCGTGATCATTACACAGTGCTGATAGAAAGCAGTTTGCCGCTGGGCNGTTTGGGAGAGAGAATAGCAATTTCCTGCTCTGTCACTTAGCATGGAACCACGTGCAGGAGCAAATGTGGGGGCGTCTGCGCCTTGTTTCTGGCTTGCTTATGGCCGCAGTGCGGCTGTGTGGTAGTAGGTAACTCTCTTGGTCTCTCTGTGCCTTAGCTGAAGTGTTTATCAAAAGGCACGAGCTATCAGACCCGTGAAAACCTTTAGAACAGGGGTAGGGTGGCAAACTATAGCCTTGGGCCAAATGGAGCACACTTACCAATTTTCTTCTAGCCTCTGGGGGTAAGCGGGCTTTTTAAAAATGTTTTTTAAGTTATGAAAAAAATAAAGACATATAAAGATTATATGTAAAAAATCAAGGCATGCTGAGTTCAACAAGGCAGATCTCCAAGGATGCCCGCACTGTGGTGGCACCGGGTGAAGTTCCTGGAGCAGTCAAGTTCATACAGATGGGAGACAGAAGGGCACCGTGGCTGGGGGATTGGAGACCGCCAATGGAGTTTCCTTTTGGAAGCTGAAGACGCTCGGAGTGGCACCGCCCTAAATGTCCTAAATCCTGGCTCATGTGAGATGACAGATATGAGGAAGTCTAGATTATGTCCACTTCAATACAAGAACTGTACACGGCAAGCATGCAACAAATGAAAGCTGCCGGCATCCTATAGAATCGGAAGTAGATGGTGGTTAATGTCTGTGGTGCTCATAACCCGAGTGGGCCGTGGGCACTGTGGGTCCGTGATCATTACACAGTGCTGATAGAAAGCAGTTTGCCGCTGGGCAGTGAGGGCGCACACCTTTAATCCCAGCACTTGGGAGGCAGAGGCAGGCGGATTTTTGAGTTCCAGCCTGGTCCATAGAGTTCCAGGACAGCCAGGGCTACACAGGAAAACCCTTTCTCGAAAAACAAAACAAAACAAAAAACAAACAAAAAACAAAAACAAAAAACAAAAAGCAGTGTGCCTGCCAGTATCTTTAAGTGAGCACAGAACTTTTGCTCTGGACCTAGCAGTGAGGGGAACTACCAACTAAATGGACTTGCTTGAAGTTTTCCTACCTGACGCTACTCAGGTGGCCAGAATAAGACTTCCAGCTTCCCCGGGGGCCCCACTTCTCAGCCCCTCYCCATCATAGGCATACTGTGCCGTCTATGAGCAGCAAACAGCCCCCRCCCCCACAGGGTGAGGTTAGGAGCAGGGGGCTACAGCCGGCTTGCCCGTCTTCATGCACTGTTGTGAGCAGATGCCTTTAGGATCATTGTTAGGATCATCCTTGCTCCAAATCCGCTCAAAACCACCTCTTCCACTTGAGCAATCTGGCTAATTTGCAGCAAGACTTTCTTTTTTCTCTCTCACAGTCTCTTTGTTTTGTTTCCAAAATATTTGAGTTACAGCTAAGTTAATCAGGCATGATCACATCACGGCACTCGGAGACTCCCATCTTCTTGTGGGAATGCACTACACGTGCCCGGCAAATCAGGGGTGAGTGGCCGTGAGAACGGGGAGGAGGGTAAGAGCTGCTACTGATCTTTGACCTTTAAAGTCATCATTTTAAATGTGTGCGGGGAGAGCCAGTGGACACCCTAATCTTTGGGTATTTGCTCTCAAAGAACTCGGATGCTCAGAAACCGGAATGAAAGCGGGAAGGTGGATTTCGCAAGGCAAGGGGCTTGGCAGGGAGTCCCCGTACCGGGCAGCTTGGATTTCGGGCCTCCGTGTTACCACAGTCTGTGACTGTCCGCTTGCTGTCTGGCTCTGTAAAGCRGCATTCCTTGAACTGAAGGGGACTTGTTTTTTCACGGGGGCTGGAGGCAGGGTGCCTTTACTGTGCCTTTTCTTGGCAGCCTGGCTTGGAAGTGGGGAGTGCTTCTTGCCCTAGTCAGGTCTGTAAAGACTAAATGGAGACAGGAGAAACTTTAGCCTGTTTAAAAGAAACTCAGTCCATATGTGGGTGCCTGACAAGACCCAGGGCGTGCTGGAGATTAAAAAAATATGGTGATCACACTTTGTTTGGGACATGGGAGGGGGGGTGGAAGAGAACTGGGTAACTCTTTTAGCAAGTAAAGGCATGTGCGAGGCAGGGATCTGAGAGACACTGTAAACACATTTTTACAAGCCGTGTTCAGAACCGACTCATTGTAGAGGGAGACTTGGTGACCGAGGCTCTGTTGTAGGTAACCCTTATCTTACAAGGGGGTGTACTGGTTGCCTG
>BDUI01003797.1:18257-28544 GCA_002335545.1 Apodemus speciosus
GATTCCATACAGTCCTTCTTCAATTTATTCTAGACACACTGACTAAGCTCAGAATATTTGTCAGAAATACTAAAAGATTATTTTCTGATGATTAGATTACAATACTAGTGGTCAATTTGTTAATTTTATTTGTTTTTATTAATGAAGAAAGTTGTAAGTGTTATATATACTTCTTTTWAAATTATTGAATTTTTCAACATATCTTTGGCATTATGTTTCCTTTTAAACATTTATAGCCCTTGACTCTGGATTTTATGATACTAGCATCAACCTCAGTGTCCATTTAAGTTAAAAATCTAATGACATAACTAAAAACTTCACTCCAAAATGTACATACAGCCCAGATGTTCGGAGCTTATAAAACACATATTGTTATTCTCAAGAGTTGAATTTTGTGCTCAGATTGTTCCTTCTAAATAATCTTTCTTATAATTAAATGCAAAAGTTTATCTATAAAATATACAGTATTATGCATATTACACAGGAAGGAAATGATTAGCAAATTCCTTTCATTTATTTTTATCCTCATCAACTAATGGTTTTGTTCTGTGTTCTCAAAAGCACAATGTCCTTTTACCACTACTGAACAMTTCTATTTTCGCTATTACCTTCGCTGTTGTTTTTGGATGGTGTTTTGTTTTCGGGGAAAAAATGTACAGTATTTCAAGCATCTGTAAAGTTGAGTAACCAATCTAACCTCATGCAACATTTTGCCTCTCATCATTGCCAAGACAATGGGTAACCCACAAAACCCAAGTACATGGCTATTCTATTCATTTTTACTCCCCTCTCCTCAGGGAACTTACTGATCTTGTGTCAGATAACATTTGTACAACATAGCCAATGTCTTGTCAGATTTTACAGGCTTCGGAAAATGTACCCAATTTATTTTAATTGTCTTCTCTCAGGAGGCAACAATAAAAGGACAGTGATGTATGTCTTGTTTCCTTTAAGTGGGATGTAATGTGCCCCCTACCCAAACCTGGCTCCCCTCTCCCCCCCCCCATACCTTAATATTAGCCACATTGAAAAATATGAGTATCACCTAGGCTTCTTTTTTGAGCTACTATATAAAGTAAATGACGTAGTCTTATTACTTAACTACCAGCTGATGTAAAAAGCCCACATTTCCTCCTAATATAGGGAACCAAAGTGTCTCCTTGGAATTGAATCCTTTGTCTACTTCCCTAAATTAAAGCCTGACACAATAGAATGAAGAAATGCTCCTCTTATCCTGTACTTGCCAACTGGTTTCCATTCTGTTTCCTACTGCTTAAGACACTAATTAATCATCATCTCTTTACAGAGAACTAAAGTTTGAGAAAAAGAGTGGAAAAGACAATTCTTTGTCAGTATTTCACACTTGTTACAGTTGGCACACAAAAAGGTAAGAAATTTTACTACTTTACTTATAGTTCATGATTTTATTACTATTTTAGTTTTCAATGGAGAAAGCTTATGATAAATAGCTTAAGATGCAAAGAGGGAGTAAATGATATTTTAAAGGCCATTGGGAATATACAAAATGCCCTAAAACAATAATTACAATAAAAGCACAAAGGTAATGAATATTAAAATTACAACACCGATTGTGGGTCAAAATGGAGGAAGAGCAGATTAAAGAAGAACCGTGAAGAAGGTACAAACCCATCACTGAGTAGCCCAAGCACAATGGCTAATATAGTACAGTTGAGTGAAGAAAATATTCTGTGACCAATGTCACCATAGCTCCATCGCCAAATGGAATATGCTGCACCGCAATGAAAAATTTATGCTGCACCAATTAAAATTTTTAGGGGTGGTAGCTAGAGATTTGGGTAGGTTTGAGGCCTTTTAACCCAACCTCTTTATTSCTCCATATTTGACAGGATTATATAGAGGAAGATAGATTCTATTCCCCTAACCGACATTCAAAGGACTTATCTCATGTGGAAGAAATTTAGCACTATTTAGTAGTTATATGTGATAAAAAGTAATTACTCCTGCYTTAAAAAAAACTCTATCTTACACTTTTACTTTAATACCACAGGTTGGAATGCATACCTCTCTCTGTAATATAGATAAGTACTTTTAACATCACAAAATATCCCCTAATTTGAAAGCTCTGATAAAGTGAACTGTGCCTTACTTTCCCAGGATACAGCACAAGTTCTTTACTACCTAATCTTGTATTTTTGGAGATTCTGATCTATGTACTTTTACTGTAAATTCTCGAGGCTTTAAAATCATTTAATATAAAGGTCTAGCATTGAATATAATAGGAATTTTACAGTCACCCATGATATTTCATCATTTGTGAGTTATGATAAAATATTCTTAGATTTGAAAAACTATTRTATAGAATATTGGGTATAATGTACAGTCATTCTCAGATTCAAGAAAATTCAGTGCTGGGGTTTAAATTTTTCTAATAAGCACCAATGATTAAGGAAAAAATGTGTAATTCTAGCTTTGTTCCATCTTTTACAGTTACATATAAAATATTAATATGTGTAAAGAAAAGAAAATGAAATCATTAAATGTTCTATCATTGAATAAAGTAGAAGTGTTACTTTCTAGGAGGACAAAAAGAACTAACAGGAGAAGGAATGTAAGAAAGTAGAGGACAGGAGACATCCAGGATGTTCCATATAAGAACATAGTACCCCAACATGATTTATTCGAACTCTGCAAAATTTGATGATAGAATTTACCTGCTATTATTATGATGTAGATATATCAAACTAGATATATCAAAGTAGATTTCCTCACCTGCAGTCTTGTTCAGAGATAGATCTAACAAAGCAGTAGTTAGTGCTGAGCAGTAGTCGCTCATGCCTTTAATTCCACCATTCAGGATGCAGAGGCACACAGATCTCTGTTTGTCTGAGCCTAGCCTCATCTATAGAGGGAGTTTCAGGATGCCCAGGGCCACATAGAGAAACCCAGTTCCTAAAATGCTAATAAAAAAGATTAATAATAATAATAATAATAATAACAATAATAATTCTTACAATAAGAACAAAGTAACATTAGAAACTTGGTTTCATTCATAACTACCCATACTTGACCTAATCATATTTTTGTCTATTTTCCCAAATAATTTTCTTTGGAAATATATTAAATGTCTCTTAAAATAGGACATGGACATTTTTCTTCCTTTCTTCAGTTTCTGGATGGTCATGAAAGTCAAGGTTTTGTGATAATAAATACTTTGAACTGTGAATAACTTTCAACTAAATACTTGTGCATGTTTTTTCTAGGGAAAGGGGCACATGGATATTTCAAAGCACTGAAATGCTCTGTTGTTTTGTGGAGGGAAGTTGCATGGATCTAACCTTTTCAGGGTTGTCATAACAACCTAAGCCATATTGACTACCAACAACCTACTCTCTCACACAATCAGTAGTATTAGAAGGGGTAGCCCTTGGGTTTTTAAGCCTTAACATATGCATTGTTGAAGGACAGAAGAATTTAGTCTACAGTAATGTCTGAATAATTATATCTGCAATTGTGCTCACATGAATGCATTTTAAAGATAATTATCATCATCTGAGAATGTTAATATATTTGAAAAATTTAATCTCACATCCCTTGGGTTCTTGGGATACGTGAATCTCCTGAAGTAAATTCATAAGCTAAACTGATTTTCAAATAAACAAAATGTGAAACTGCTTGTTTGTCTTAAAATATACTTTCTATTTAGTAATCTTTTCAGTATGTGTGTAGACCTGGTTTTGCAATGTAAATTGTATCTTTTAATTTAAATGCTGATATACTTAGTGTTGTAGTCATTTGTTTGATGGAAAATTTGGCTCATATGAAGTAAAAAGAGATACCTCATGCTAGTATTTCTGGAGAGAGAGAGAGAGAGAGAGAGAGAGAGAGAGAGAGAGAGAGAGAGNAGAGAGAGAGAGAGAGAGAGAGAGAGAGCTTGAACCTGCAGCTTTGAATAGATCTATATCCCTGCTGATTCTGCTTTAAGTAATAGGTATCTTAATGTTACTATGAATGTAATTCACTTCTGGATCATTAAAATTCTTGTTTCCATGATCATATTTGTGCATGAAGTATGTCTTGGAAAATTTTGAGTTCACCATTACAATACTAGTAATTCTGCAGTCAACAAACAGCTTGTGATTTTTGGATTAATAATTTATGCCTTGAGAGAAGGATGAATAAAAAAATCACTTTAAAAAGTACCAAATGTTAAAATATATAATAAAGTGAAGTGAGCAATGAAGAAAACTATTTATCAAATGGCATAATTATTTAGTAATTATTCACTTTGTGCTTTCAGAATATGGTACAGTGTTTGTGTTTGCAATAGCTCTTTCATTTTTCATATGAAAGCATAGCCATAAATATTTGTCTAAGTAAAGACCTGCTCTGTGTACAAATGATTGTTGAAACCGAGTGCTTGGAAGGAAGATCTTCAATGTTTTCACTGAGAAATAATGAAAACATATTTGATAAATAATTCATTTATACCTGCTGTGCATAATAATCACTGCTGATGTTGGAGTTCTTTCTAGAATAGTTCTCCAAATAACTTGTCCTTTGCACAATGTTGTTTTCAGTGATGGGATGAGAATTTTTGATACTTCATCAGGCATGCTGTTCTAGCAATTAATACAGTAAAATTGTTTCTCAAAGCTTTGTATACATGATTTATTTTTAAATGTGTGAAGAGCTTGGTCAAAATTAAAATAAGAATTTCCTGAACATATAGAATTATTCTAATCCTACACAAGCCCCACAATTTAATTTCAGTTCTACATATATTTAGTATATTAAGCCATTGAAGAAATCTTAAAATAAATGAGAATGAAATACTCTTATCGCTTGTCCATACTTGATTGTGTGCTCTTCCAGAGTGTAGCAACTGAACGTTCCAAAATGGTAAATTCTCAGTGTCCAGTCTCTAATAATGTATAAAATGCTCTAGGTTTAACACACCCTCGAAAGGATTGTGCTGCTTCCTGGAAATAAATATTACCGATATCTCTGATTAAGGGTAAATCATATTGAAGACAATGATTTACATGCTATTCCATTGAGTACCCCAAATGAGAGTCACCACCTCTGAACAGTAAGAATTTAAAAGCGAACAAAAGTATTTTACTTATATTTTGTTGTAGAAAGTATTTTTCATTTCTTTTTTTTAATTTAACTCGAGTGACTTCCAATTATTCTGTCATTATATTGAGAATTTCTTGAATTTTGCATTTAATAATCTAGCAAAATATACAATATGCTTTAAGAATATACAAATGAAGGCTATTTTTACAATATAATATGATTACCTTTGTATTAACCAAATTAATGATAGATATTGCTCTCAGTTTTATGTGATATGGGTGCAAAACTTTCCAACTGTAAAATGTATTCTACCAATTGTTTTAATAAATAGAATAATGATGAATATATGGGAGTCAATGTATTTCCAGTAGTATTCATGCCAAGAAAATCTTGATAAGATTTTCTTAAAACTGGCTACATTCTGATATAAGGAAGAAATTATGCATTTTTACGGTCTGTTATAAAGTGCAGTTAGTAATGTTTGAATCTAATTACTAAATGCCAGAAATTCTAAAACTACATCTTTATTGGAATTATTTTCTCTTATCATAAAATACTTTATTATTTTTGAATATTAATGCAAAAATTAGAAATATTAGAAATGTCTTTCCTATCAATAGATTGATAGTTCAGGGAAGTACACACTGAGTTGGTAGCTTTCAGTAATATGTGGCAATTTAATTCATAATACAACTGAGATACCAGTCTAGAGGACAAAATAACAATGTAGATGTTCACAAACCAGAAAAATAAGAAAAAAATGTCTAAATTCTTGAGTTCTTTGTATATATTGGATGTCAGTCCTCTGTTGGATGTAGGGTTGATGAAGATCTCTTCCCAATTTTTTGGTTGCCATTTTGTCCTATTGACAGTGTCCTTTGCCTTACAGAAACTGTAATTTTATGAGGTCCCATTTGTCAATTCTTGATCTTAGAGCATAAGCTCTTGGTGTTCTGTTGAGGAAATTTTTCCCTGTGCCCATGAGTTCAAGGCTCTTCCCCAGTTCCTTTTCTATTAGTTTCAGTATGTGTGGTTTTATGTGGAGGTCCTCGATCCACTTAGACTTGAGCTTAGTACAAGGAGATGAGTGGATCGATTTGCATTCTTCTGCATGCTAGCCACAAGTTGAAAAAGCACCATTTGAGATACAGAGATAAACAAAGAATTTTCACTTGAGGAATATCAAATGGCTGAGAAGCACCTAAAGAAACGTTCAATATCCTTATCTTCAGGGAAATGCAAATCAAAACAACCCCAAAATTTCACCTCACACCAGACAGAATGGCTAAGATCAAAAACTCAGGAGAAAACAGGTGCTGGCGAGGATGTGGAGAAAGAGGAACACTCCTCCACTGTTGGTGGGATTGCAAGCAGGAACAACCACTCTGGAAATCAGTCTGGTGGTTCCTCAGAAAACTGGGCATGATACTACTGGAGGACCCCTTATCCTACTCCTGGTTATATACCCAGAGGATTCCCCAGCACGTAATAAGGACACATGTTCCACTATGTTCCTAGCAGCCCTATTTATAATAGCCAGAAGATGGAAAGAATCCAGATGTCCCTCAGTGGAGGAATAGATACAGAAAATGTGGTATATTTACACATTGGAATACTAATCAGCTATTAAAAACAATGAATTCATGAAATTCTTAGGCAAATGTGTTGAACTGGAACATATCATCCTAACTGAGGTAACCCAATCACAAAAGAACACGCATGGTATGCACTTACTGATGAGTGGATATTTTCTTAGAACCTTGGAATACCCAAGACAAAATTCACATATCAAATGATGCCCAAGAAGAAGGAAGGAGAGGCCCCTAGTCCTGGAAAGGCTCAATGCATCAGTCTAGGGGAATACCAGGACAGGGAAATAGGAGGGGGTTGATTGGGGAACAGGGAGAGGAGAGAGGGCTTGTGGGACTTTCGGGGCTGGGGAGGAACCTGAAAAGGGGAAATGTAAATAAAGAATATATCTTATAAAATATGTCAAATCAGAAGGATATTTTCTATAATAAAGCTTCTGTAACTTATAATTGACTTSTTGGTTAAACTTGAGGTTTTTACTTTTTATAGAACAATTAAAATACAGAAAGGCTTGCATTGACTTTGCAGGACTATGTAAAATGAAAGGCTGCCTAAAAGCAAACAGATGAACAGGAGCTCATGGACAATTATAAAAATAAATTATTTTTATGAATGGAGTGTAGGTAGAGTCAATCAAACCAGGAGCAGAGATGTCTCACTGATAGACAACTAGAGCCAGAATTCAAGTGATATTATTTCAAAACTGCTGTATTTAGCACAATCCTCATCAGATACATTTAATCAATATGTTCAATATGTGTTCCCACGATACTATTGAGGATGGCCAAATATTTTAACTATATTTCTATTAAAATGTAAATACAATATTTCCCAATAGGGTAGATGTGAACCAGATATTTGTGTAAAAGCTCTTTTAAAATCTGAGCAATATTTGGAAGGACATTTTCTTTTTAATTTTCCATCTAAAGCTCCTTTTTCAACCCTAAGTGTTTTCATGTTGAGCAAGTCTAACAAGCAGTGAAACTTCCTCAATTAGCTTAGAAAATAATTTAATCATCACTATTCCATCTGAGGTACAATTTTAGCAAACAAGGTATTGGTCACTGGAGTTGATTAATTCTGCTTCTCAGGGCTCTGTTTGCTGCTACAAAATGGTGCATTAGAGGCAGCTACTTGGAGAGATGAGGTCATTGAAATAGGCACACAACTGTGTCAAGATGCCTCCCAGCAGCGCATTAAGCTTAAATCTGCTTTCATGATTTTCAGTTTTCTCTCCCTCCTTCCAAGGCTCCCTTCATCCCTTTCACGTCTCTATACTATTCTCCACTAACATCCTATACATACATATGCTTGCTGGGCTCTCTGTGTGATATATCCAGAGCAGCTGTTTGTATCTGCAGGACGGCACACATGAATGGCTTATTTCAATTATCACTTATCACYTATATCAGTTATCACTTCCCRTTGGTACACCATGTCACCCGTTACAGACATGACYTTGATTTTGGTTCAGGTGTTCTAGGTATAGTAGTATTATTGGTCATCCTTTCTTCTTCCTCTAACCCTCTGGAGAATCTAAGATGTTTTGTGAAGACAAATCCTAAAACTGAAATGTTTTCTTTAACTATTGGGAAATGCCTCACTGATATCACTAAACAGTACACAGTATGATTTAGTATGAGTTCWCTAGTGATAGTCCGCAACCAGATCAATACACTGATCATCATTAGCACTCTATCTGTACAACCCTGTTATTACCTCTCAGTAACTACTTACTGTCAGTTTTTACATACATCTCAACTTCAGGAGAGTATTTTGTTTCTTTTGTATTTACTTATATTTTGAGAATGAAATCCTAACATTCACCATTTACATTTTTTGCAATATTTATGAAAGCTGCCAAAATCATGTAGATGCTTATATCTTACAGCAATACCATTCATGCAACATTATACATATTGTTTTGTGCAGTTTCTTTTTTTCATTTTATTAATGCATAGTATCCCATGATTTACATTTAAGGYAGTTTAATTTACCTAAATATCATTGCTAAGGAAATACTGTTAAATATATTTTCTATGTGCTCCTCCTGTTTCTGACCAAAAAGGATGATTGGTGGTCTATAAAATAAACACATTTTCTTATACTTAAAATGAAAGATGAGTTTGATTTCAAATTTTGTCTCACTGCTACATCATTAGCAAGTTCATAGCACTCCACCTCTCTGTCTAAATTCAAGTTGTCAGGCCTTATAACTTCAATGACTGTGTTGAGTACATTTATGCTGTCTTTGACTTTTCCTGGTTAAGTATCATTAGCAGACAATGTTTTTAAGTTATATATGATACAGATGTCTTATTAGATTCCATTTCACACTTGATTCATTTTTTTTTACTTCTATTTTTTAGGGATCATTAGGAATTCTCTAAATACTCCTTCAATTTTGATTGCATCTTGGAAACCATATTTGCAATTACACTTAGAAACATTTCTTATTGGCCTATTGTGAAAGTGAGTTCTTAATTTTACTGACAACTAAGCAAACATTTTCCTTTATGGCTATTACTTTGCCCACTTATGAAATAATACCCTATTTTATGATGGACATGTTGATCTATATTAACTTAGAGAAATTTTGCAACTATTAGCTAAATGTGTATTTCTTTGAGATCCACTCTCAAGACACAGCTAAATGGAATCCTTTGAGATTCATTCTCAAGACATAGTGTTAAGTGACACCAATGATTGCTCCAAAATCACCTGTCACTGCTAGTAGCATTTCCTGGCATGTACTGTATCGCCCATGTTTGAATAGGTGTCTACCTACACATGTTTGCTTCTGCTTCTGCTTCTGCTTTGGCTACTTAGCTGTTCCTGCACAGACAGCAATTACCTCTCTACTGAAGTGCAATATTTAAGACTTGATTGTCTGATAGATTGAGTTCCKGCCCTTTGCTAGTTTTCAAGAAAAAAAGTGCAATGTCTATTATTAGCATGTGGCATATTGGTAACAAACACTGTCTGTCCATGGAGTTCAACAAAAACTCCTGTTGGAATATTCTAGGAGGATGTAGTAAATCTAAAGGTATAAGTTTAAAACCTTCATTATAYTTAGTTTTTCCTTCCATCAGCATGTTACACAAATCAATATTCTTGCWTTTTCATTAATTTTACTCAGGAAATACTCTGTCTTCACTTGCAGAAACTATTGGAATACAGTATTCTATGCTGAAAGACATCGTTTTTCATTGTAATTTTCTTTGGTTGGTTATAAAATGAATTGTTTTGCATATTTTGATTTCTATCCTGGTAATGAGTTGCAGCATAGTATTCATTTTAATTGAGTGACTATTCACATATGAATATTCACAGGCAATAAGTATTTTCTTTCTTCCTGTGGTAATGGTGTTGGAGGGAGGAATAGCAGAACACCAGTAACATGGAAGGGGTCATGGGAAAACAGAGGTGGCCTTGGATTAGGTAAGGGATTGGAAATGAATACAGAGTTGTGAGGGAATGATTTGAAATATTTGAAAGACTGGAAGAAATTGTGTGTAATACTTAAGCGTATGTGTATACATATATAGCTTAAATGAAGTTATGACACGTAGGTTGACAATGACTTTCCCAAGAGCTATATCAAAGTGACAGAAATCCCAGGATGAGGCAGTAAGC
>BDUI01003797.1:45394-55692 GCA_002335545.1 Apodemus speciosus
GCTCTGTCAGCAGCTAACTGAAACAGAAGAAGATACTCAGAGACAATCTTTGGACTGAGGTAGGGGAACACTATGGAAGAGTTAGAGGAAGGATTAAAGGAACCGAAGGGCATGGCAACCCCAGAGGAAGAACAACAGTGTCAACTAACCTGGACCCCTGGCAGCTCCAAGAGAGTAAGCCACCAGTCAATGAGCATACATTGGCTGGTCTGAGGCCCCTGGCCCATATGTATGTCTGGCTTCAGTGGGAAAGGAAGTGCCTAATCCTGTTGAGACTTGATATTGCAAGAAGAAGGGAAAACCCTCTCAGAGGGGGTCACGCTCTCAAAGAACTCTTCAGTGGAGCACTGGGAGAGGGTAACATTTGGAATGTAAATAAATTAAATAATTAACAAAAAATAGACTGGCACCACAAGAAGGAGTTTTGAAATTATTTTTTGTATAATACATAAAATGATACTTTATTCCAAAAGTTCACAGTGCAGGTAAAACTATGAGGTAATTCCTTTGGGTTTATGTGTTTGTTACTTTGTTTTGGAGTTTTGTTTGTTTTAAACATTATATACTTTATAAAAACTCAAGTGAAAAAATATTTAATGTTTTCACACTGTGAATACATAATTTTAGCTGTTTATAATGCATTTGACAGTAGATAGTTTTGTTCCCATGATAAAAGATGGTGCTATTTTCTATTTGCAGAGAGTAACTTAGCTTCCTCCCAGGCACCCAGGCTCTTGCAGAATTACTTTTCCCTCTTGGCATTCAAAGAGCTGCCAGTTTTCCACTTTCTCTTTTCACACACATGTCTCATGGAAAATTCTATCCATGTACAGCCATGGTTTGAAATGGTTTAATCTGGTTTGAAATAGTTTAATTCATATCAGATTTAACATTTGAATTCTAAAGAAAACATGATTTTGTGAGAAAAACTTAAAAAATTGTAAGGGAAATGTAACCATGAGAACATGATCTAAAGACACGGAGATATGAATTTAAATTTCTGTGAGATTTTTTTTTTCTTTTCTGCAAGAGTTAATATACTTCAATAGACTCCATCTTTATGTCAGAGGGTGAGTAAGTTAGATCAAATCTAACTGAGCCACTGGGAAATCTAACTACTCCAAATTAAGCCAGGAATTACTGAAGGAAGGCAAACTATATCTTCCCCCAAATATGCCAGAGTGTTCTAAAGTTTGCTTTGAGGTAATGGGACTTGAGAACTGGCAGATGCAGGAAAGCCCCTCTGAAATGTCCGTTGATGTAAGGGATTTAATGCACATATGAAAAGGACTCTTCTAATATTAAAATTCTCATCACTAAAGCTAGGGAGTAGACGATGAGAAATGGCTATCCACCAAACTAATAACAACCATCCTACTTTCCTAGTTTATTTTTTGTTTGTTGGTTTTGATACYTTTTTGTGTTTTCATATTTGCTTGTTTTGTTTTGTTTTGTTTTGTTTCACAAGACACAATTTCTATGCATGTAGTTCTGGCTGTTCTAGAACTCAGTAAATCAGGCTGTCCTTGAATTCTGAGACTCTTCTTCCTCTGTATCCTGTGTGCTGGGATTAAAGGTGTGAGCCACTACCACCACCAGGCTCTAGTCCCTTTTCTATAATAATCAACGTACCCATATGGCATATTACACTATCACAATGATACCCAATTCTGTATACAATTTTCAAGTCTAACTCCATCCATTCTATTTGGTACTAAGAACCAATGTGATGTATGAAGCTTATGTTATCTACATCTGATTGCTTACATACTACATCAAGTTTTGATTTTAGTTCATAATATGGAGTGTTTCATAGTTTATGAACTACATAAATATGACCTATGGATGACCTTCAGGAAAGAATTTCATTTAGGAAAGAATTATGATATTTGACCTATAATGGCTTTTCCTATTTCTGTGTGAATGTTATTGTACTTTCTTTAGGGTTTGGAAACAAAATGAAATCAGAAAATGCTTGTAAAAATGCCGACCACTCCTGATTATGGCACTGATACTTCCTTTCTCCTACGATCACCATATGTCATTATGTAATTATCTTTCAAGTATAAGGGTAGTACAGACTACTATTTAAAAGGAAAAGTCAATACCATTTATTATAAATCTTGTGCATAAATGTATATTTTATCAGTATAGTAAGTTGCTCTATTACTTTCCCACTAACAATCTTTAACTCTTCTCCTGCCCTCCTTTTGCTAATTTTGATGGTCATTTGGTCACAATTCCAACTACCTTTCATATATATTTTCATGTGAATTCAGATAAAATAAGTGCTAAGCATACATGGGAATCAATAGCTAATATATTTCTGAACACATTCCTCAGCATTTTTATCTTGAATTAAAACAACTTGAAATGTTCCCAATCCCACCTTTAATCAAGTGGAACCATAAACTACAAAGAATTGAAAATGAAATGAGTATAAGAAATTTCACACTCCAAGCAGAGGGATGATAATAAGTTTCCACCTGTTAACATATTAATAACAGTGTTAAAGAGCACATTGTGCCTGAGGTATTACAAGTCTGTACAATTTTACATGTGTCAAGAAATGGTTTGCTTGTTAGCAACTGGCTAGAGTATCAAAGCAGAGTGAATTCCATGGGGGAAAGTAGTTGTGTAATAAGGTGACCTGGAATTCTTCACTCACGGAGTTATTTAAAATAACCTGTGAAAAACCACTAGATAATACAGGAACAGGGATTACCCTCTGGAGGGTATTAGATGACCTACAGTAATAGATCATTTCCATCCCTAATGCCTGTTATTAATATGTCATAATTTAGAAAAGTGCATTCTGGGAGAGAGAGAGTAAATGGTCATACAACGAGACAAAGCACAGCACACAAAGGGGACATCTTGCATCAAAGATTGCAATTATCATGCCAGCCAAAACATTCAGTTAGACTTGGCAGGAAGAGAAGGGGGTTAGATAACATTTTACTTGATTTATTTTCTCTATGTGATGTTCTCTTTTGGATAAACTCAGTCCAGTGATATATTAAAATCCAAAGGTGAAAATAGAGCAACCTACATTTTACAGAAGAAGAGTTACCCCCAAACAAAGCCTCAAGGAACAGAGACAATGCAAGAAGATTCCCAAGAAACTGGGGTGTGATTACAGTCCTGTAAACAGTGAAAGGCAAATATGCCACTGGGTTCTACATTTGCATATAAGTTAATGTCCACAAGTATTCCTTTTATGTTTTAACAGTTTTATGGGTGGAATAATATTACAATAAAGTTATTACACTATCTTGCATGTATTTATTTGGTACTGGCTCCGGGAGAATATTTACCTAGAGCATAAGAGTTCATTTCAAGTGAAATACTTTTGTGACTCAGTAGATAAGAATGCAACAAACAGCAATGAAGCAAGAAACCGTGGGAGGGTCAGTTTTGGCTGTATCTAAGAGTAATAACTATCAAGGTATAATTTGGGAATTAGTATTTTAAAGTTAACTTAAAATATTTAAAAATCCAAATGGGGTAGGCCATGGCTACAGTCTCAGGATTTGAGAGGCAGAGGGAAGAGGCTTACTCTGGATTTGAAAGAGAAAGGAGCTGGTTCTGCATTTTATGAGTGGGCATTTCTTTTGCTCATTTTGGTTGAAGTTTATCTTACAGAATAACACACAAATTGTACAAAACCACAAGATGAGTAAAACAATGTAAATATAAGGCAAATTAGCATGGTGAACAGAGAAGAAATATTATTGAAAGTAATCATTGGCTCCCTTATAATAGAAAGGTGCCCTTAACTGACTCCCTGTTGTGAAGAAGACTGAACCTAAACTCTGATGAACCAATATTCGTCAGTACCTCCAGCCTGTGGGAAAACCTTCACAGCTACAGATAATCAAGGAGGCTCCAAAGTAGTCATTATGCTAACCACATGCAGGGAAGATCCATATTGGAGCATTTTGATGATTTCTTTAGCATACCAAGTCTCACATTTTAGATTGAGAGGAGCTAATAGTAGCATGCTGATAGCATGCCTGCTATAGAARAGGAAGAATTTGTACTTAATGTTTCCCACTGAGCAAAACCAGAAAGTACATTCTTCAGTAAATAATAAAAAGTTCATATAAAACGCAACATGGAAAATGGACAGTGATACATATTTTATAAAGCCAAGTTTATATACATTTCAAGAAGACTCCATATTCAGAAAGATGCTCATTTCTAAGTGAATTATTGGATTGCAGAAATTATCCTAAATACAGATAAAGCTTGGAAGTTCTGCTTGCTTTTAAAACCATGATATATGTCACTACATTATTTATCTCATTAGTATCATGCATTGGAAATATCATCTGGCACATCTAACAATACTTCTGTAGTACTGTAAATCTGCCCATTGTCCTACATTAGATGCATGTTTTTCATAAGCTGCATTTGTAGGCATTTTGAGTAAGGTTAATTGAAACTCTGTGACACAATATTCTCAAATGGACCATGGGATATCCTTATCTGTAATAAGTTGGGATGCATCCTCCCAATCTCAGAAAAGTCAGTATTTTTCCTCTAGGAAAGAGAAGAAATATGTGGCATGTAGAATAGTCAAAAGATGTGCCTGAAAATTTTCTAAAACATCTCAAAAATTGCAAAAATATCATTGGCACTGGGTACATGATTTTAGCATTGTCTAAATGTACATTATTTGGCTTATACCAACATTTTCTTTCTCAGTCAGTATTTCTTATGAAAAGTTGGATGTCAGTGTTAAACTTTTTGTAGTGTAATTTAAAGGTATAAAATCATAATAAAGTCATGGGTATGGCAGTGATTAAATATATCCTAATCATTTGAAACTACAAGTTAAAACAATTCAGCTACCTCACTCTGCTGAGAATTTGTTTACCAGATAAACAGCCTATGACAAAAAAAAATAATGAAATATTCATTATCATTAATGAATAATGATGAAAATAATTATAGTGTTTATAGTTATTGCAACCACCTCTTGTGTAGAGTACATACTTTTTACTGGTGTCTGTGATCCTTCTCCTTATGGACCCTAAGTGAATTTGAAATCTCAGATATGTCATGAATCTCTTCCCATTATTTTGAGGAAGAATTCACTGACCCTTTCCTGAAAATCTGTTTTCCATCTTGCTCTCTCAATGGCTGGCTTTGGATTATCACGTGGGTAAAACAGGCTCTCTTCTTTTATATAAGTCTGTACTCCCCGCTCCTTCCCCTGTATCCAGATATGGATATAGCTGGCTTCCTTCAGTTCATAAAACTGTCACATCTCCACAAATAATCTATTAGTCTTGTTACCTAATGAAGATCACCATACACATCACTAGTGAGCATTTCATCAGACACCTTATCATTGCCTAAGTTCATCTTAACTAATTCATGTATGTTTCTCTTTCCATAAACATATGAGCTCTAAGAAATGAGGTGACTTTTTTGTCTTATTTAGAGGCAATCCTTAAAAAGCATCTAATTTATTAAATACAATCAATAAACATTTAAGGTTTGGATGAACACTTTAATTGATATACGACAAAACAAATTTGAATCAAGTTGGAAAGTGTATAGAAAGGCTATAGTCAGACAATAATCAAGAGCAATCAGTATTATTAATTGTGAATCCCCACGTGGATAACTAATAGATAAGGTTTTTTAATTTATGCAGATCTTATGATAAATATGATAAATTGGATTACCATAATTGGATGTCTGTAATGAGTATCCTTTTTTCCTTACAGTATTTATGAAGTTGTTTGTCTGTATTTTGGTGTATCTGTGTGTGTGTGTGTGTGTGTGTGTGTGTGTGTGCCTGTGTGTGCATGCACATGTGTGTGTGTGTGTGTGTGTGTGTGTGTGTGTGCACGTGTGTGTGGGTGTAGGTCCAATAGTATACACATGCATTTAAAGGCAAGAAGAAAATCTTCTCTTTCACTTCTCTGGCACTAACCAACTAACCATTTTTCTTTCTGAGACTGGATCTCCCTCTTGATGGGAACTTGTCAGCAACATGAGGCTTGTGGGCCAATGAACCTACAAATCTGCTGTGTCTATTTTTTAAGATCTGGAATCACATTGCATATTACATCTGGTTTTTTTCCACACGTATTCTGTGGAACAAACAGGCACTCATTCTTGCAAAGAAGAGCATCATATTGCTACCTTATCCCCTTATATTGTCTCATTTGTAGGTATTATTTTCTAGTGACACACTATAATTCAGTTAGTAATAAAAGGAGCTCATAAGAAAGAACATTTGTTTGGAATTAAAAAAAATATATTGTAGGAATATATTAGTCCAAATCCAGTGAATAGTTCTTAAATGCCCTAATTGATAGTACCTTGGGGATTTCTTTAAATAATATTAGACTCAGTGATTTTTCTGGAAAATCCTCATCAAATAACTATTACCAAGAATATGTTTTAATACTAAATATTTCCCCTTAACTTCTGAATGCCTAAATTCTCTGTACATAGCAATTTCTAATTGCTCAGTATAATTTTCTTAATCTGGGATGTATCTCTTTTCCATCAGTGGCAGTTTTTCAAATATCCTGTGTAGTGTGAAAGTTTGATTTTCACGTCAGAGCAGTTGTTGATAGTGATGAAAATAAACAAGAAGAAAATGCCATTTGCAAGATTCTGAACCTGTTAAGTTATTATCTGTCATAAATAAAATTTTGTTTTAATATTCAGAATACTTCAGGTCAATTTACATAGCAATCGCTTTCCTCTGATGTCCCTCCTATACACTGATTAACATGTGGGAGTTAAAACAACCTTTACCAAATATCTTGTAAATGACTGAGGCATTCTTAGGCATTATTCATTACATTTTAAAAACACACCTTACATTATTTTACTGTTTAACTGAAGCATGTTTTCCAATAGACATCTTTCACTGCTCCTCAAATAACTAATGACTTTACTCTGTAAATGGTCTTTTGGATGAAACTCTAACAGCCTGTGTGTGGTAACCAGAAAATGTTTTGAAGTTGTCATCTATTATATTTTGACAGGCTTACAATAGATCAAGTTAACTTGATTTGCTATCTTATACAAGATCTTCACAAAAAGATGTTTTCAATGAAAAATTGGATGTTGATTCTTTAAATACTAACTAGTAGCTGAGAGAAGTACTATAAAGCTATATCACACACACCTCGCAAATTTGAACAAATATTAAACTATGCTTTCAGGCTGGAGAGATGGCTCAGAGGTTAAGAGCACCAACTGCTCTTCTGAAGGTCCTGAGTTCAAATCCCAGCAACTACATGGTGGCTCACAACCATCCATAATGAGATCTGACCCTCTCTTCTGGTGTGTCTGAAGATAGCTACAGTGTACTTACATGTAATAAATAGATAAATAAATCTCAAAAAATAAAATGMATGTTTAAAAAAACCATGCTTTCTATTTATTAAACAAAAAAAATGTTTCTGAATGCTTCTATTGTATTTTTAGTAATGATTTGGTAGTTGTCAGCAAAAATTCTTTTCCAATTAAGTATTGTCACTGTTTTTAGACAAACTTGAAAAAATCTAATTGAAATAGTTTTTAATAACAAGTACAGCTATTGATTTTGAATGTACTAGTTTTTAAGTGAAATCTGTTTCATTATGAACAGTATTTAAATTATACTCCATATGCTTTAAATTAGTTCAAGAAAACTGTGAATATATAAGATTAACTTAAATTATTTATAAATTTCTGATTTTCCTTTTCCCATACAACATAATTTAACTCAAATTCTATTTTCGTAAAGAGTACAAATATATGTTTAAAAACAACTTGCTTAAACATGGATCACAGAGTCTCTGACCAGATAAATATCCGTGATCAGGTTTATTATTTGTCTCCTTACTACGAGAGAGGACAAAATTTTTTCTTCTTTCTTTTCTTTTTCTTTTTTTTTTTCATTAGGGGTAATCATCTTTTTCTATAATCCTTATTTCACTAATTCATTATGTTACTTTTATGAAAAAGCTGGACATCAAAAATTGTGGCCCTAGCCATTTTTCAGCTTTTGGAGTTCAAGTTATTTTTTTTTCCAAATTTTATTTAGTTAAATTGTGTGTGTAAGTAAAATAAATGTTCATAAAATGGGGACGATGATTCTGAGGATTTATGATAATATTTCAGCGGCCAACATTGGGCTCTACCATCTGGGACTCCTGCTGCTTCTGAGCATCATTCAGGTACAACTTCGCACCCTCCCCACACACCCTGTCTCCTCATGAGCTTCTGTTCTAACCACTATAGAAATGGGTTTCTAAGTTCATTTACATGGTGCATAGAGATTCGATGTTTACTGGGGTTTCTTCTATGTGTGTAACAAGTCACCTTATCAAAGAGCTTGCTACTTTTTAAAATTCTGATTAAATGCTTGTAGACTTTCTAATTTATGAAAAGATCATGTTGTCTTTCCCTAATTTTTATAAACATCGTGTTTCCTTTGCTTAACTGGATATTCTAGAAAGTCCAGAATACACACACACACATGCACGCATGCATGCATGCACACGCATATGCACACACACATGCACAAACACACACACACACACACACACTATAGTATATGTACGTGTATGTGTATTTATTGGGTTCTGCATTTTGATTTTATGCTATATATCTATATTTAATTCAGTCGTAAACATTTCAAGGAAAGAAAAAATGCCCTTAAAATTCCAAACATTGCAACTGGCTGAGCCGTAGGCTTATTGTGTTATGAATATCTGTTCTTCTCTTCTGTGGCTTCTACTCCTCCTCCTCCTGCTCCTCCTCCTCTGCTCCTCTTCTCTTTGTCCCTTTAATCTCTCTTTTTTCTGGTGATCCTGTCTCTCTTGTTTCAGTCCTCTTCTGATTGATACTGCCCTTTTTCCATTTTACTTATTTTTATTATTTAATTAATTTGAATTTTCTTTAAATAGTACCAGATTAATTAATTAATTTGCATCCCAAATGCTGCTCTCCTTCTCAGTCCCTCCTTCACAGACTCTTCTCTCACCCCCTCCCCTGTTCCTCTGAGAGGATAGGGCCCCCCCAATGGGCATCCCTCCCCCTTCCCCCCTCCCCCAGCCAGGCATATCATGTCTACCAGGAGTCAATGCAGGTGACCTTAATTGCCTTTTTCAATCGAAGTTTTCTAGGAGTAATTGAAGTTGTTATCACTGTTATTATAGTTTTATTTGGTTGTTTGGTAGGAGGGTAAGTTGGTTGGTTGGTTGGTTGGTTTTCTGAGACAGGGCCCCTCAATATAGCTTTGGCTATTCTGAAACTCACTCTTAGAACAGGCTGTCCTTGAATTCATAAATATCTTCAAGAATCTGCCACCAAAGTGTTGGGATTAAAGCCATGAGGCTCCTGTGTATATCTTAATAGATCTTAAGTGCAAGGATTGACTCCATTGATTTTATTTATTTTTAGATTTGTTTTTAATTTTCAACTTAATGCAAAGTAGGCTTACCTTCAAATATAATCTTAAACATGAATTTTCTATATTGGCTCTCTGTATTTATGTGTTAGCATATTTTAATTGAAAGATGGTGTAGGGAAATAGAACCCTCTGTAGGAAGCACCATTATTTAGGTATGAGTTTCTGAACAATACAGGAATGGATAAACCTAAATGAGAGTAAGCAAGCTAGCAAGCAAATATGTCTTAATTCATTTTGCTCTTCACTAAGAATGTGGCATGACTACATGTTTGGGTTCTTGCCTTGGCTTCACCAAAATAACTAACTGTAACCTGGATTTGTGAGCTAAAATAAACCATTCTCCCCTAAGATGGAGAGTTTGTGTCATAAAATTGGAGTAAAAAAATCACCAATCATTAACACGTAGCTAATTCAAATCTCTTGACCTGTGTTTATTTCTGAGTGTCCACAAAAATTTCTCCAAATGTTTTAGCTTTATCTTTTGCTTTTAAGAAACTGTGTGTTAAAATGGTCATCTTCTGCTCCATATTTAGCTGGAGCCATGGGTCCCTCCATGTGTACTCTTTGAGAGGAGAGACCTGTGAAGGCTCATTTCCCCAGAATAGGGAATTGCGGGGGGTGGGGGAGCAAGGGAGGGGGGATGGGATAGGAGATTTTCAGAAGGGAAATATGAAAAGGGGATAACATTTGAAATGAAATAAAGCAAATATCTAATAATAAAAGAGGAATTCTTATGCCTAGATGACATAAAAGTTATTACTGAAATTCTTTAAGATAATAAATGTGGAAGCTACAAAGAAGAAGAAGAAGAAGAAGAAGAAGAAGAAGAAGAAGAAGAAGAAGAAGAAGAAGAAGAAGAAGA